>OX345647.1:5339509-5394509 GCA_947044365.1 Petrosia ficiformis
ACATACACACATACATATACACACACATACACACATACATACACACATACACACATACATATACATATACAATTATACATATACACACACATACACATATACACACATACATGTACTTATACACACACATGTAAATATATATCATTTTTGTAGCTGTGAATGTCAAGGTAACACACGTTGAGACTCCAGAAGAATTTTTTATACAATATGTGAAAGAGTTACCAAAACTAAACAGCATTAACAAACAGATCGCTAGGCACTGCAAAAAAGTTAAACAAGAGGCCATACTACAACCAGGTGAGGTCATTGAAAATCTGTATTATGTACATGTACATGCGTATGTATATCATTGGTTATTTGTACTTTTTTTAGGTATTATATGCACTGTTTTCAGTGAGGATGAAGAGTGGAAACGAGCAAAGATTGAGAAAGTCAACTGGGGTAATCCTCCCTATGCAACTATATTCTTCATTGATTTTGGCAACACCACCATTGTATCAATGGGAAGGTAAGATAATTCTACATGTATGATATTGATGTACAGGCAGACATACATGTACTGAATATTTACAAACAAACATATGGACCAACTTACAGACACTGCTATAAAAAAATACAAATTTTATATGTCTCTATCTCTGTCTCGTTCACTCGCACACACTCTCTATCTTATAGCCTTACGAGTCTTCCACCTCGTCTATCATCACAGCCTCCCCTTGCAAAAAAATGTACCCTTGCTGGGGTTCAGCCTGTTGCAAGCTTCTGCGGCTTGGCTCCAGTTGACTGGAACCAATCAGCAACTGCTTATTTCAAGAGCATCACTCTACACCAGGAAGGATTAAAACTTAAGGTATGTGTACAACTCTGTCTCTCTGTCTCCCTCCCTCTCTCCCTCCCTCTCTCTCTCATGTACAAATCAAATAAGAACTTTAATGAAGGACAGATGATGTTTAAGCTCTCTCTCTCTCTCTCTCTCTCTCTCTCTCTCTCTCTCTCTCTCTCTCTCTCTCACAGGTTATATCGACAGATTCAACAGGAATACTTGAGGTAGAGCTGTTCTTGCCGGCATCTGGTGGAGATCTTCCTGTGTCAAAGGATTTAATACTCAAAGGAAAAGCAGAGAAGAAGAAGACCAAAATGAAGAAAATTCCACAAGGTAACATGTATATTGTCACATGACTGGAAATAAGACAATGCATTTCGTAATGAGACCGTGGACTGATGCTCATGTTCATGTTTCTATGTTTGGGAATGAGTCCTTGCACTGGTCTGTGTTATTTGTGCTATTATTAGTAAGCCTACCTGACATACATGTACATATACATGTAATATCATAGTTGATGTGTTTGTGTATTCAATTGATAATCTTTCATTTTTCAGCTCGTCTTCCTCATGTGGAATTACCTGCTGTAGGTACTGAACTAACAGTACAGATGATCACTGCATGTACTCCAAATGATTTCCATGTTTTATCTGTGAGTGTGGTGTCATAAATGTCCTACCAGAAAAACAAACAAACAAACAAACAAACAAACAACTATATACAGACTTTCGGTTTCAATTTTAGTTTGATATTTAATTATAATTTATTTCTAGTCTGATGTTGTAACTAATAACCAATTGGAACACATTTCAAAGGGGATTTCGGCTTTACTGAGTTCGCATCCCTCATCTCTGTCGTCTTTCTCTCTCACACCTGGGGCTATAGTTATAGCGCCATATGATGATTCTCATTACAGAGCTGAAGTAACAGGTAAAATAATTGTACATACATACATACATGTACATACATAGTACATACAATGTACATGTACATACATACATGTACATACATAGTACCTACACACTACATGTACATACATACATACATGTACATACATAGTACATACACACTACATGTACATACATACATACATGTACATACATAGTACATACACACTACATGTACATACATACATACATGTATCTACATGTATTTATGTTACATGTTATTATGTACATGTATATGTACACATGTACATGTACATGTGTCATTTCTTCTATGTGTAGAATGTGATGGTGACAGTGTAGAGGTTAGGTTTATTGATTTTGGAAATACTGCAAAAGTTCATTCATCATCTTTATTTCAACCTTTAAAGAAACTTCTAAAAATACCTCCACTGGTATGTTGATATTCAAGAATCTAGTAAATTCCAGTAAAATATAGTATATTAGCCTAAATACATGTATTGTCAATACATTCCTCATTTTCTCATACAGGCTTATCATTGTAGACTTGATGGAGTAGCTTGGACAGAAGGTAACCAGTCATGGCCTGAATCAGTGAGTTAATGTCTTCATGTACAGGAATATACAGGAATATGCATGTACACAATCATGTACATGTATGCATATTCTGTGACCTTTTTCTCCTTCCTCCTCTTTTCAAACTACAGGTTTGTGAATACTTCTATGAGATTACAACACAAGAAGATGTTCTACACCTTATTGTAACTGAAAAGGAAGATCCTATCCCTGTTATGCTATTGGACAAAGTTAATGGGCGGAGCTTTGCTGATATTTTAATTCAAGAGGGAAAAGCTATGTAAGTCATAATAAAAATCGTTGAAGGTTCTTCCCATGTAAGTCCCAAATCATGTATATCCCAAAATCCCAATTGAAGGTTCTTTGAGAGTTTTTCTATTACAAGTCCCAATCATCCCAAGCGAGGGTTCTTCCCATGAACTTTAAATCCCAATGTAGAATCCTCAGATCTCATTAATAATTCATGATTATATTTATTCAATTATAACTTACTACAGTTCACTAAAATCTACTAAAGAACCTCTCCTTCCACAATCCACTAATCTTCCTTATTCACTTTCGCCATCATCGAATCTGTCTCCTCTCAATTACATGTATGAGAGTCCTAGTATAGTATCTCACTTATCTCCCCACTTATCTCCCCCGTCACTTCCACCTCCATCCAAATTATCACCTGACTATCAGAGTCCTGTCGTAGTAGCCCAATTATCCGGAAATAGTCATGAGGATCCTGTAGCTTCTCTATCACCTCCAGTGGACTATGTATCAAGACATTCTCTCCCCTCTCTCCCCTCTCTCTCACTTCGTTCAAACTTGTCACCTGACTGTACCGTGGAGCATTTTATACACAGTCTGAAGGTTACTGAACTTCGTGAAGAATTAAAAAAAAGAGGCTTAAGTCATGCTGGTTTAAAGGCAGCATTGGCTGAAAGATTAACAGTGGCCATGTTACAAGAAAAAAGTGATGGAGATGAAAAGATAAATCACACTACTAACAACAGCAAATCTCCTCCTCCTCCTCCTCCTCCTCCTTCTGACTTACCTACAAACTATGAAGGTCCAGCTATTGTTACACAAGTTGACACTCCGACACAATTTCACGTACACTTGTCAGACAATCTACAAATGCTTGAACAAATTGAATCTGTTATGCCACAGACTGGTTCCCATAAGTTCAAACCAAGAGTTGGAAAATATTGTTATGCTTTATTCAAACCTGATGGGAAGTACCATCGTGGTGTGATCATCTCTGTAGACCAGACCAACACATGCCAGGTGTACTATATAGACTATGGTAACACTGAGACTGTATCAGTAAGTGACCTGGTACCTTTATCTGAAGAGCTAAGGATGTTTCCAGCTCTTGCCCTGCCATGTTCTTTGTATGGTTTAAATGAAGACAAAGAATGGGATTATAATCTTTGTGTAGCCTTCTCTAATCTTGTATTAGATAAAGAAGTAATTCTACTAGTGAAGGTACATGTATGTACTTGTGTGTACTTGTATGTACAGTCGTACATGTACATGTAGGTACTTGTGTGTACATGTACATGTGTGAACATGTACATGTGTGTACTTGTGTGTACATCATGTACATGTATGTACTTGTACATGTGTGTACTTGTACGTACAGTCGTACATGTACATGTATGTACTTGTGTGTACATCATGTACATGTATGTACTTGTGTGTATATGTACATGTGTGTACTTGTGTCATGTATATACTTGTGCATGTGTGTACTTGTATGTACATGTACATGTATGTACTTGTGTGTACATGTACATGTGTGTACTTGTACGAACATGTACATGTATGTACTTGTGTGTACATGTGCATGTGTGTACTTGTACATACATGTACATGTGTGTACTTATACATACATGTACATGCATGTACTTATACATACATGTACATGTGTGTACTTGTGTGTACATGTACGTGTATATACTTGTGTATACATGTACATGTGTGTACTTATACATGTACGTACATGTACATGTATGTACTTGTGTTTACATGTACATGTACATGTGTTTAGTATTAGCAGTACTAATAAATAGTAATAATGTTACTCCATCCATTCATCTATCCATCCATCCATTCGTCAGTTCATTAATCCGTTCTTTCAGTCATTCTTTCAACCAATCTTTCGGTCATCCATCCATTTATTCATCCATCCATCCATCCATCTATCCACCCATCCATCTACCCATCAATCCATCCATCTCTACAGGATGTATCATCAAACCCTCACAGACTTTATGTAAATCTTTCAGTTCAACACGAGAGTCAAGTGATTGATATAGCTACTGTATTGGAACAACACGAGGTTACTGAAGAGACGACAGAAGATGATTACAATTTAGAAGTCCCTTCACCTCCAATAAGTTCACCAAGTGCATCCCTCCACCTATCTCCCTCACCCCATTTGTCTTTAACTCCTCCTCAAGTTGTCATGGGTAGCTCCAGAAGTAGTACATTAAGTAATCCTATCCCTTCACCTCCTCCCCCTCAGTCCTTTAACCCTCTCATGGGTATACCTAGAAGCCGTACACCTCCTTCTCCTACTTCAAAAGATACTTCCAAGGTCAATTCTCCCCTTGTATCACCACTGGTTTCTACATCACCAATTATCGAAAGTTTTCCCAAAACTAAAAATCATGTTTCTTATATCCCTCCCCCTACTGAGATTGAGCAACCAGTTACCATGGAAACAACCAATCAGAAATTGCCTCCTCACCTTTTTAATGTTCAAATGAACAAACGAAAAAGTTTAGAGAGTGGTAATATTTCTAGAATGTCGTATAGTCCAGCTGTTTGGCCTGAAGAAAAAGAGTTCAGAGTGGTAGTAACGTATATAGGAGAAAATACCTGTATATATGGACAACCATTAGCATGTGGTAAGTACGATAATTGATATTTGAACTAATATATACTACTTGTACTATTATGATATCATGTGACTACATGTATTATTATTATTATTATTATGTCATGTGACCACTCCTATTATTATTATTATATCATGTGACTACTCTTATTATTTGATGTCATGTGACTATGTGTTGTGACATGTCATGTGACTATCATAATCATATATATATTAGTCCATGAATGAGCCTAACAATTTTACTTCTATCACACACAGCACAACATTTAAAAGAAGTAGAACTGCATCTGGAGAATATAGTTAGTTCCACTAGACCAGTGGCTTCGATTTCCATGCTGTCTATTGGACAAGGTTGTGTGGCCCGATATGCAGAGGATGGAGAATGGTATCGAGCTGTGGTTCTTAAGAAGAGCACAAACACAGCTAAGGTATGTCAATTATTATAAATCATGGGGAGTCTATCTAATTTGGAGCTGACTGACAACTACATGTATGTATGTATATATAGTTACATAGAACCTGGGAATGAATTGTTGGGTTTGAGCCTTTTTTTTTTTAAATGAGCAAACATTTTGTGTGTTATGTAAGAAAAGAGAATGCCAGAAATGTAATAAACACTTACATGTACATTTAAGCACTCTTTATTTGGAAACGGACTATATTTGGTAGCTATGGAGATTAGTGGTCATTCTCCTTGGATACCAAATTTCATAATGCTGACATTCATTGTATACTGAAGACACCCACACACATAATAATTGATTATAATCATTTATGTATATACACTATACAGGTACACTTTGTAGATTATGGAAATTCATGTGAAGTTGCTGCTCATGACATCATTAATAAATTAGCAGCTGTACATATTCCAATCCTCGTTGTAGTATTCCAAATGGAGGTATGTTTGTAATTTTTAATAATAAAATCATCATAAACATTATTATATTTCAGGGTAATATCAAGAGAGGGGTTCTCCTAGACATTTTATTGGATCAAATTATTACTGTCTCCATTGAAAAAGTATGCTACATATCATGACTATGTCACATGATATGTTTGTATCACATGTTCATTTATCACATGATGTATCACATCAGACTCATTCCTATTCTTTCATCAAACAGACCCCATCCAGAATCATGCCCATCATTCCTATTCTTTCCTCACACAGACCACATCAGACTCGTTCCCAATTGCAAGTGTTATCCTGAATGGTGAAAATCTGATAAGTGTTTTATCTCAGAGCATGCCTCTTCCATATTCATCCTCATCCTCATCAACTCAGTAATCAAAACTCAAGTCTCAGTAAATTTATTTATTCACAATTAATGGAACTTGCACTGTTATTGTAGGATATTTTTTATAATCACCGAATCACTTAACATAAACTCTTTTTTTTTTTTGAAAAATCTTCATATGTATGGCACCCACACATTATTATTATTCATTATTTATAAATCAATCAAAATCAGTTATGTTGTTTGCGGTGTTGTTGTAACTGGTTTAGCCTGTTTCCTTTGTCTCCTGGCTATCTTTCTCTCCTTCCTCTTTTTCTTCGAAATCGGCTGGGTACCTTCCTTGAAACCATTTTGGAACCGCCTGTGGACTATTTTAAGATATCGAAGTCTCCCTGTACCAGTTGTGTGACGTCTTATTGCCTTTTCACTCCAATTATCTGAAAGATTTTGATAAATACAATAATAGTTATGGTAGCAAAACAATAACGTTTTTACTGTGAATAAAAAAACTATTTGTAAATTACTTGGTGGAGTTACATCATACACATGCCTGATGCTACACACAGTAGTATATTGAATTTGTGCTTGCCGACTACAAACACTCCCACAGGTCAACTAACTCAAAGTATCCATTATTGTCCAATTGTCATTTTAGTTATTACTGTAATTTAGTTATACCTGTAGTCAGATTAACTGAAAATATTTACTAAAAGGGGTTTTAGTAACTAATACTGATATAATATTATGGTAAGGTTTACTAAACAGTCAGGGTATATATTTAGATGTTACCCTCCACGACTTCACTACTTGAAAGATGGATGTATCACATCCACTAGCACTCCACCCAGTGAATTCTAAGATTGAGCTGTCACACCCACAAGACAAAATCGAAATAGTATTTTATGGGCGGAATATCAACTTCTAGAGTTTAGAAGTTATATTTTCGGTATCATTTGTAAAGTACTTGACTCGAGTGAAATTTCAATAGTGTATAAACTAACTCATAATTTACTCACATCTTCTCTTCCTTGCACAAGGGTATCCACAACTAGAACATTTCTTCTTTTGAATATGATAAGACTTTCTCCCACATCTTCTACATAATGTATGGGTCTTGTCGTTCCTCTTACCAAAACTGGAAGTCCCTTTAGTCTAAAGAAATGGATTAACAACACGTCACAGCTGCAACATAATCTACACTAATAAAGTAATTTAACAATATGAAATGATCCAATCAATTCTACAACAATTCCAGCAGCCATTGATGAGATGTAAAGAGATGAAACTTACCATGCTGACCCCCTATGTCCGATGGCCGACAATAAGGGTAATTATTTCTGCGCATGCGCAGTTTATTGGGTTTTGAAGTAGTAGCGGTTTTGTTTTTTTTTCAAGAAGAAAGATGAGTTCTCCCTCTTCACTACTATCTCAATACCTAACTTATTCATCTCCAATTCGTTTGGACATTTCAATGGGTCCTTCAAATGAAGAACAGCATTTCTGTACAGAAGAAAATGTTCTGGAGTGTGCAGTATACCTGAGCAAGGTTGTACACTATTAGTCTCATTCACAGACTGTTAAGTCTGGGAACGAGACTAGTACATTATGTAATTTTATGTTCAATCTTATAGGAACTTGAAACACTAGGAACTGGTCCAATAATTGATCACGATGAACCAGACCTAGTGAGACTCCTAAATGCAATGCATGATGTCCTGCAATACTACCGCGCTACTGTAAAGAAATTTGAAGATATTAATGTTAGGTATGTATATGTATATATATATATATATATATGTGACCGAATTTTGCGAAAATCAGGCTTATGGGATAAAATTTGAAAATTGATTTTTTGTATTACCTGAATAGAGTATTCAATTAGCTCTAGAATGATATATGATACATCCCAATCACGCAAAAGACAAAGCTACAGCGCGGGATTAAACCGTTGTAGTCACAAATCCTTCATTTTGAGAAAAACGCAATTAAATCAATTATTTTATCATTAAACGTAATGGCTAAAAACTTTTTTAGGAGTGGCTAGCGAAGCACAGAAATGTCTCCAAACTTCTCTGAAGGTATGAGTGAATAGGTAAGATGTCAATGAAGCATTTTATGTAGTAAAACAGTGATCACCCAAGTAAGCCATAACTGTCTATTTTCACTCGTATCTCAAAATTAATAATTATCCCATAAGCCTGATTTTCGCAAATTCGGTCACATATATATATATATATATATATATATTATGTGCAAAGACATTTTTTTCCACAAGGTATTTATTCCACCATTTTGTATGGCAGTTTTTGCTATTTATGGTAACAAAACCTCAACCCACCTACTATTTATAGTAACAAACAACCCTTAACAAGTTGACTGCTTAGGTATAGAATGGGTATTGTAATGTAATGACTGTTACAAGAAGAGGCATTGATATGTACAGAAAGCCTGGTATCTAGGAAGACGTACATGTACATGTATCTTAGATACCAAATTTGGTTGATTTCTTTCATAAAATTAGCAGTTGATTAAAATTAATTATTAACTCTTTCATCACATCTGTTTCCATGGTAATTCACAATTACGAACATACATACACATATATTTAAATGCTCGATATTTGCTTTCCTACAGTCTACATCGAACCAGAAGTGACTTAACGCTACAAAGTGAAGCAGTGGCAAGATTAAAGGTATGTGTCCGTTTTTAACATGGTCACAACCTCTTTTACTCTTAACTTCCTCAGACACAAGAAGAAAATTTAGAACGAACCATAGCAAGGCAAAAGGAAAAAGAAAGACAACTGATACAGCGAAATAAATCTCTAACAGGAAAACTTAAATTAGAACAAGAGGAGACACGTAGACTTCGTCTCTGTATGAATCACAAAGATCAGCAATATTTACATGACATTAAGAAAAGAGATAATGAATATACGAGACTTAAGGAGCGACTTGGACAGGTGTGATGATTTGTCATATCTACATACATGTACATACGTACATACATACATAAATTGATACATACATACATACATACATATACATACATGTACATACATACATACATAAATTGATACATACATACATACATATACATACATGTACATACATACATACATAAATTGATACATACATACATGTACATACATACATATACATACATACATACATATACATACATACATACATAAATTGATACATACATATATACATACATAGTTGCATACATACATACATACATACATAGTTGCATATATACATACATACATAGAGTGTACATACATACATACATACATACATACATACATACATACAGTTGGTACTAGACAAAAGTCAAGAGAGGAAGTTAGGTATCAAAATGTTGAATAGTCTTCAGAAACAACGAAGAACTTGGAATACACAAGAGAAGTAACTACACATAGTTACATACATACACTCGTATATATTCAAATACATTACACTCGCATATACTCATATAAACATACCATAGGCATCATAATTTCATATTGTAGGTCTGGTGAAGATATGTACAAACTCATTATTACTCATTATGAAGACAGACAAAAGGTAAATAAATAAACAATTATACTTTATATAGCCTACAGGGCCATCCCTATGATCGCTTTTCACAGTGTTGAATCTATATTATATATGTAACGTCAATGAGAAAGATAATATTGAGTGAGAGAGTAAATAACCCTTAAAGTTCTTTTACGTTTATAGATAACAACTTAGAATCATACACAATACATATTGTACAATAACAGTAGTGTCCAGACAATAACATGTATACATGTATTTAAGAGACATTATTTGAGTAGTTAATTCATCTGAAAGGCTATCAGTTGGGCCAGTGTAATGATACATGTACACTACCTGATGTTATTAAGTTTACATACCACTGATACCAGCACTACTTTCATTGACATAGTGTATTTTGTGAGTGAAGTACACAGTATATAGTATTACACCTTAGTGACCTTAGTACTATGCTATCACATACAAATGTAAAGGGAATTCACGCATTACAGTACAAAGTATTATTACTTAGAAGTACAGTTGACTATCACCTTATTTAGCGTAGTTCCCATCATAGTATGTAAACCTAATAAACTCAGGTACTGAATCTACTGGTACATGTACTACAAGACGAGTCATTCTTATCTTAATATAGGAGTTGATGATGGAAAATTCAAGTTTAAGAGAATCACTCTCTAACATGGAGAAAGAGTTAGTATCTCTTCTTAATGAACGCATCAGTGAATTACAAAATGGGAACAGCAGTGGGCAATTAGAAGAGGTAAGATACAACATGTAGTTAGGATCGAAGCTAGTTTTAGGATTAGTACAATCCTACACTCCTCTGTCGTCAAGGAGTCCATCGGCTCAGACAGCAGTGGCCAATTAGAAGAGGTAAGATACAACATGTAGTTAGGATCGAAGCTAGTTTTAGGATTAGTACAATCCTACACTCCTCTGTTGTCAAGGAGTCCATCGGCTCAGACAGCAGTGGCCAATTAGAAGAGGTAAGATACAACATGTAGTTAGGATCGAAGCTAGTTTTAGGATTAGTACAATCCTACACTCCTCTATCATCAAGGAGTCCTACAGCTCAGATGGTAGGATGTGAGTACTGTGACTAGAAGAAGAAGGTTCTTGGTTCAAACCCTTGTTGAATTCCGGAGGTTTTTAATTTCCTTTTGTTTCTATTCTCACATCCCTGCATATCGTAATAACACCTTATATAGAATAGGTCGTAAATCTAACATTATGAATTTAGATCCGTTTCTGCACTAGTGTCTTGAGAAAGATAATAATTATATTAATACTGATATTATTATTATTTAGATGTCAGTATAATTATGGTGATATTTTATTCAAGATATTTCACTGGAGAGTGACAGAGCATTGGGTGGAGGGGTGGTACCATAAACGAAATTTTGGAATCTTACTATTATAGTAAATACAAGAAACCCTCTTTATAGTATTATCCTATATTCAAGATATTTCACCGGAGAGTGACAGAGCATTGGGTGGAGGGGTACCATAAATCTGGGTCATTTATAGAGTAAACGTATAGAAAATGGAAAGACCCTTTCTTTATTATTTTATATTCAGGATACTTCACCTAAGAGTATTGGAGCAGTGGGTGGACCAGAACCAGAAAATTTACTTGGAAGTGGTTACTATCAAATGCCATTTGCTATCGTTAGAGAAGGTACATGTTTGTGTATCTGTATGTATCGGAATTCTCACAAGGTTTCTGATGTCCTTATTATGTTTCCAAAGTGGTTTTGATCAATAATATTATCTGTTAGCTCATCCACAGTTACAAAATTAAATACATCAGTGTTTCCCAAAAGGGTGGTACCATGGCATTCACCCTTTGATTTTAAAGTTTGTACTGGAAAACTGTTTTACAACACTGAACATTGTTGACTAAATGTCATGTATCACTGATAGCACTACTCCGCCCACAATATATATATAACAGAGGAAACACTGCATTTGTACAGCATATGATTCTGTATCTGTCTATCTGTCTATGTAGGAATTGAAGAGAGTTTAAGAGACAAATACCAAAAATTAAGAGATCATATAACTTACTTAAAGCAGAAGAGCCAGACTGATGCCCATGAGTCCAAGACCTCAGACTATGAGACTGATATTGAGGTACTCGTCCAGCAGCTTGCAGATTGCAAAGACATTATTGATCAACAGGAACAAATGATAAGGGTAATTAATAGTAATTATTATAGGGGTCTTCTTATATTCCCCCTTTTTACTACATGAACTTTTTTCATTCAGAAAAATTTAATGGAAACAGAAGAAGATCGGAAACTCCATGGTGCACTGGTGAGTGGATATTAGTATTGTTTTACCATGATACGATAATTATAGTCAACTATAACTAAATTATAAGGCTTGTTTTCAGCGTCTCTCTCTCTCTCCTTTAATTAGAATGAATCTCGTATACTTCAAAGAACAGAATTGTTAGATAGGAAAGAGGATAGAATAGTAGATAGAGAAAAGAATGTAGAAGAAAGAGAGAAGAAAATATTTGAGATTGCTAGAAAATTGGATAGAGAGGTATATTCATCATGATTGTATCTCTCTATCCTTTCTCTGTCTATCTATCCCTGTCTCTGTATCTCTCTATTTGTATCTCTCTATCCCTTTTCTGTATCTCTATTTGTCTATCCCTGTCTCTGTATCTCTCTATTTGTGTCTCTCTGTATCTGGGTGTTTGTATCTCCACAGCGTCAAGGGTTTGAGGAGGTAAAAGCTAATTTCTTCACACAACAGTTTCTTGAGAGTTCTGTGTTTACTACTCCAAATAGAAGTCAAGCACAATGTAAAACAAACTGATCATGACTCAAGATACATATACACACATACACACACATACACACACACACACATACATACGTACGTGTACATAAATACTTTCCTTTACCATTACTATTACTAAAACTAACAGTGCTATTATCTTACTAAAACAATAACAATACTTCTTCTCTACTCAGTGGATTCTTTCTTTCATGGACTAAATTCAACTCCACTTTCACAATCAAATCGTAAAATGAAATCTGTTGGTTATTCTACAGCTAGCAAATCTGGATTGTCCCGCCATATTTTAATTGATTCACCAATGACACAAAAACAAAAGGTATGTTTGTTACGCTATCTGTACTTGTATACATGTATGTACTTATCATATTATGTACTTGTAATATGTACTTGTATATGTACTTTACTTGTATATGTACATGTACTTGTATGTGTACTTGTATGTGTACTAGTAATCTTGTATACCTTAAGCTTGCATTAATTTTAGCAAATTTCTGAGCCACACCTACTATGCCTAATAAAATGATCACAAATATATATTTTTAGCGTGTACTAATATTAGGGATTATTACTAAAATTAATACACACAATTAAAAGTAGACATAGGGTATGTACTTGTATGGGATAGATTATTACATGTTGTGTTTAAAAAGTACATGTATATTTGATACATGTCTCTGAATTGAAACTTAAAAGTAAACTCTATCCATCACCCGTCTATTCACTTCAGGAGAATGTTGTATTTAGTACACCCCACCTAAGAGAAGATTTATCGTTGACTTCTGAGGATGGTAACGAAGTTCTCAATGATGATTGTCCGTAAACTCAATTCTTATAAATCATAATCAGTTATAATATTCATGACTGCTCAATCAACAAAAAAATAATTGAATAAAATTCCCAGGGATTCCCCCTGTTATATATTATAAAATTATAAAATTGAAAGAAATATAAAATTAATCAATCTTGAACGAAATGTTTCGTGTAAGTTGAGGAGACGAAAGGTTCCGTTTGCAACGAAACTGTCTTACTGGTGAAAACATGGGGAACCAGTGAGTTAAATAAATCATGAATAGACTATATTACACGTTGGGTTGGGCGATATTGAAGCAAAAATGGACTGATACTTCGATCGTTTGAGAGCACAGCTTAAGATTAACTATTTAATTGTAGTAAGAGAATATTGGCATACCAAAATCATGTGATACAATTATTGCAGTGTATGCGAAGTATTGCCACAACCCTAGTATACTGTACTATGCCACTAACCTGCATATGATATATTAAATCTTGTAATCTCGTGCCCATACTGCACAATTACATAATATACTAGTTAATTACTTGGTAATCTCTGGGTTTTTTTCATGTAGCAGAAAACCACAACCCACTCACTATTTATAGTAATAACTAAACACCATACAACCCTTACCATTGCCTATAATGTAATGATATGACTGCCTCATGAATGTAAGATCACCACTTCCCTACTTTACAGTTATGATATATATACTAGATGTTGATTAGTTAGTAATCTCATCTGTCTTCTGTTAGTTTACTTCCTAGTACAGTTGTAATATAGAAGTTGTTGCCTACTTAGTAATCTTCTCTTCCCAGTACTTTAAAGTTATAGTATACTGTGATATACAAGTTGTTGACCACTTAGTAATCTCATCAGTCGTCTCTTCCCGGTACTTTAACCCTTAGAGGACTGAGCTTGTTTTTCAAAATTCTTCCCATTTCCAACACTGGCAACTCTATTGCATATATTTTGGCCACTGTTCACTTTCTCTAGCCCAAACTTGACTCCTTTTTCGACATGGAGTACCACTTCTACCAACTTGCTTACCGGAACTCGAAAGTCCCCAAGTGCTTCATAGGATTAATCAAATGCAGTGCTCTCCCTCTTTTGACTGGAACTGGGGCAAAATGACCCCACTGCATGTTGGCACCAGCTACACCCACGATTTCAGGTTTCACAGCAAGGTAAATGCCTCAGGAACCCACCAGAGTGAGTGGGTGGCAAAGGGGCTGCGCCCCCTTTGAACCCCCAACCCCCATTAACGGGGGGACACCCCCTTTAAAATTCCCCCCCGTAGTCTATATTTAGGCCAAAGGGCGGCCGAAAAACCATCAACGTTTTTAGCCATTTTCATGGGCTTGTGCCTGACACTAATTACAAGCATTTGGAGATCGAGCTTCGTAATGCTAGGAACACACTTCGAACCACGTAGGGGTGAAACGTCACATATATGTGACATCAGTCTTGTAAGGGTTAAAGTTATAGTATACTGTGATATACTAGTTGTAGATCAGTAATCTCATTAGCCCTCTCTACATGATATCAATGATATACTAAGATACAGTGCATACAATAAAATTATATTAATAATGATCGATACATTCTAGTAAAGGTGTTTAACATAATATTGATTATGATGTTACTACATAACCTCTATCTTGATGAGCATTATGTGCAGTTGAGAGGAGTAGGACAACTGTCTTGTGATATGTTTAAGGAGATTAAGACAACTGTCTTGTGATATGTTTGAAGGGAGTTGGACAACTGTCTTGTGATATGTTTGAGGGGAATAGGACAACTGTCTTGTGATATGTTTGAGAGGAGTAGGACAACTGTCTTGTGATATATTAGGACAACTGTCTTGTGATATGTTTTATTTGGTATTGTGTTGTTTTTACTTAATTCTTGGAATTGTTATTCATGTGCATGATAAGCTATATTAATGCAACTCCTAGCAATTTCATAATAACGGGTTATTCCTGAATAATCAAAATACTATTCACAAGTATTATAATCCAATTCATGATGGATTATCAATGGGTGCAATATCAATTATTGCAACTCTAGCAATTATGAGGTTAAATTCCTGGAATTGTATGTATATAGTTAATTGTGTTTGTGCAAGATCAGCTACAGCAACCATAGCAACATGATGCAATACTGCTTACGTTGCACACTCTGTATCACTACACAATTTGAAAGTTACTTGTATGTAGTTATGTCTGTGTAAGATCTATTATTACTCCTGCAACCTTAACAATTCGATATACTTTAATTTGCACACTCTGTGTCACTGCAAAATCTGTATCTGTATGAGATCAGCTATGCTACTGCTGCAACGTCAGCAAGTACTATTTAATTTGCACACTCTGTATCACTGCATGTATGCATGTAGTTATGTCTATACAAGATCGGGTCTATTATTAAGAATTTGATATAGTTTAATTTGTACATTTAAATCTGTGTCTTTTCAACATCACTTATCCTATTACTGCAACCTCAGCCATTTGATATCATAGTGTGTTTAATTTATGTACTCTGTATCACTGCATGTATGTACGTGTAGTTGTGTCTGTACAAGATCATTTATAGTATTACTAACCTCAGCAATTTGTTATAATAGTGTATTTAATCTGTATCACTGCATGTATGTAGTTGTGTCTGTACAAGATCACCTATCCTATTACTGCAAGCTCAGCAATATTTTATATTTATATAATAGTGTGTTTAATCTACTCCGGGCTGTATCAGCAAAATTTATAAATAACTTGTATACGTAGTTATGTCTACATTTGTCTATATTTACTGCAACCTCAACAGTTTGTAAGTATTGGAAGGAAATTGAATGTTGATGTTTCTGTATGGTAATAGTGTTGTTTTGATAATTATTACTAGTAAATGAATAGTAGAAGATATTGTAGAAATTCATTTAGGTAGATATTCACATAGTTTATTTACTAAACAACACTCGTATCAACATACTGCTATAAGAAATCGAGTTGAATTGTATGTGTCTGTACAGACATGCACTGCAAAAACAAATTGTTTAAATAATGGATTAGTACAATTGCAGAGATTTAACAATTAGTTGGTAGTTCAGGATACGTATTGCCATAGCTACTTTGTACCAATTATAGTTGAATTTTGGGGTGCTGTCTGCTCATATTTCACATGAACAATTTACTTTATTTATCACTTAAAGTGATTGTATCTGGCCTGCAAACACATAATTTAATTTATTCTAGTGTACATTTTTATACTTGGTGCACATAATGTCATAGTAACGTCATGCATGCAGCCACAACAACATGTAGATTGAAATTTATCTTTTTTTGCAACCAACAATTGGTTATTTTAGCAATTAAATTTCTGCAGTCTGATTGTAGCTATGTATATTATACTGTAGTTCCTAGCAATTTTCCTGTAAGCAATTGATATATCAGAGCTTGAGAGCATTTGACTGCCTAAACTACTTACTTAAGATGTTTATATGGTATACACATGATGCTGCATATGTATATAGCAGAATTGTAGATATTCTAGAAGTTTTGCATGATGTAATGGAGTACCTGTAAATATATACGTTTTTGCAGTTGGACATTTCCTTGGTGCTTTTTTTTATGTATTATGTATGTCTGTAAATATGTATGTATCTATTATATATAGTTATAATATATGACCCAATATGGGAAAACAACACTTGTGGTACATACAAATTATGGACAAATGCTTACCTTTCAACACTTCTTATTCGCCCATTTCACATAGGAAGCCATCTAAATTTGGTATCTAGGAGGAACATTACCTGATCTTCCTGGATACCAAACTTCTTTGGCTTCCTGTACAAAATGGCGTAATAGTGAGTATTCAAACATAAGTGTTTGTTCAAAAGTATTATGCGCCACAAGTGTGGTTTTTGAGTCACAATTATTATTCAAGAAATCTCTAATTTAGGTTTTTAAAGAATGAATCTGAAGACGATTCGTCAGAGTTAGTTACTGCTCTTGAGGTAGGTAATTTTGATGTAGTTTTAAAAGAAATACCTCTGCAAAAGTTGGCTTCGACGCGTGTCGGTCGTCACAATTATACTGTATTACACTATGCATGTAAACACGGCAGAGAAGATATAGTACAAGCAGCTCTTGGGAATTGTTCTGAAGAGGAATTGGAACGTGTAATTAAACAACGTCCTAATCCAATAGACATTGCACGACGCAATAACCATTCAGGCATTGTGAACTTCCTAACTGACATGTTTTCTCAAATTATCTCAGAAATACCACAGGTATCAGAGAACTCTTCTGAGCTAGAAGAGTTGTCTCAATCGAATGAGGGCAGGCAGGAATTGGCTTTGAGAAATTTGGAGGATGGCTCCGAAAACCTTCATACCCTTCTATCTGGTTTAAATGATTTACTTCATTCGGTGGTTGAAAATATGGTTGAAGGAGCTGGAGGGCAAAATCTTGAACAGCTGGCACTAATGGGGATGGGTGGTACCCCTTTGCATGTGGCTTGTTTCCAAGGTGATTTTCACAAAGTGCGCAATCTTGTACTGGAAGGAGAGTGTGATATAAACGCTCGTGATAAAGAAGGAAGGACACCAGTTGTGCATGCATCACACAAAGGCCATGTGGAGATCGTACGATTCCTTGCTTCTCTTAACGATTGCAACCTGTCTATTGCAGATAATGATGGGCGTACTCCATTACATCATGCGAGTCAAGAGGGCCACAATAATGTTGCAGCAATTCTACTCCATGAGGGTAGATGTAGTCCCACAGCTGTGGATAATCATGGAATTAATCCAGTCCAGCTTGCTGCATTTGGTGGATATCTTGACATTGTTAAACTTCTCGTTGGCCAGCCTTCATGTGATCCACACCACATTGATGATAGTGGACGTACAGCTCTTCACAGAGCTTGCCAAGAAGGCCATACAAGCATTGTAAAGCTATTGGTAGAGGAATGCCAATGCAGCATTGATGTGAAAGACAAACAGAATGGAGTTACTGGACTCCATCTGGCTGTCTCTAAGGGTCACATTGAAATTGTGAAGTATTTATGCTCCTTGGAAAACTCAGATGCGGAGATAGTCGATAGTAGTGGGAAAACCCCACTTTACAGGGCTTGCCAGTACAATCAACTTGAAGTAGTTAAGTTGTTGGTTGAAGAATACCATTGTAATCCAGCAACTGAAGACAATGAGAAGAATACACCACTTCATTCTGCCGTGCTCAATGGCAACAGTAAGGTTTTTAAGTACCTGCTTACTCTCGATGGAGTCGATCCTAACCATAAAGATGAAGATGGACGTACCGTTTTGCATTTTGCCAGTCAGGAAGGTAGTCTTGAAACAGTGAAGCTATTTGTTGAGCAGTATCACTGTGATCCCAACTTGGTCGATACAGCTCATGGAGTGGCCCCTCTTCATTTAGCAGCGAATAATGGAAAAACTGAGTTGGTGAAATATTTTTGTAATCAGCCAGGTTGTATTCCCGACATGAAGGACTTGCATTCACGCACACCTTTGCATTATGCGTGTCAGGGAGGACATGTGGAAGTGGTGAAGTACCTCGTTGAGTCACATAACTGTAACCCGTTAAGTGGAGACATAAATGAGGTTTCCCCAGTATTAATTGCATCCATGATGGGGAATGAGGATATAGTTGAGTTTTTCAAGCAGGTGAATCCTGAAGTGAGTGTGGGATTGAAGGAGAAAGTTTCACAAGAGGCTGGTGATAATCCTTGGATCAAACAAGTTCTTTCCCAAAACCCCAAAAATTTTATTTCTAGAATGTATGCTGTCCAAGGAGATTTAGCAAAACTGAAGCAAACAATCGAAACATCTGGTCTAGAAGTTGCAACTGCCAAAGGTCCTCAAGGTGAGACAATTCTTCACAATGCATCCTTTGCTGGAAATCTCGATATTGTCCAATATCTGGTTGAAGAATGTCATTGTGATATCATGGCAAAAGATGATGAAGGCCACACTTCTTTCCACAATGCTGCACATGAAGGGGAGATAGATGTTCTTCGATACCTTGCAGGTAGGCCTGGCAATCATGTTGATATTGAGGATTACAAAGGACGAACTCCTCTTCACTATGCTAGCCAAAATGGGCATTATGACACAGTGCGATTACTGGTTAATACATTGGGATACTCAGCGGGGGCTGCAGATAAGACAGGCGTAATACCTTTACATTTAGCAGCTGGTCAAGGTCACATGGATATTGTGAAATTCCTAATATCTACTCAGAAATGTTCAGCTGAAGTAACAGATGATAATGGACGATCTGCTCTTCATTGTGCAAGTCAGGAAGGCAAAGTGGAAGTGGTGAAGTATCTAGTTTCCGATTGTGGATTTGATAGCACAGTGAAAGACACCGTACATGAAATTACAGCTCTCCATCTTGCAGCAGTCACAGGTAATCTTCCTCTTGTCACTTACCTTGCATCTCTGGAGGAGTCTAAACCAGACTGCACCGATAAACATGGGCGTTCACCACTCCATTGTGCATGTCAAGGTGGATTTGTGGATGTAGTTCGTTACCTTATAGAGGAAAAAGAGTGCGACCCAATGCTTCCTGATGAGATTGGTGTAACTCCAGTAACCCTTGCATCAGTAGTTGGCGCTACAGAGGTTGTTGAGTTTTTGTCAAGTCGTATTGATGATACTGAAGCTCAATCTAATAATCAACTAGATATTCCAGCTGGAATTAAATCTAGAGCTGGTAACCTTCTCCTCCATGCTATAGCTTCCAGTGGTAACCTTCAGCGACTGAAAGAAGCAGTTGCTCAACCAGGTGCTGACCCCTCAGCAAAAGGGCCAAGTGGAGAGACACCTCTTCACTTAGCTGCTCATGTAGGTCACCCTGAAATCGTAAAGTTTTTAGTCGAAGAATGCAAAACAGATGTAGAGTGTCAGGATGATCTTGGCCACACCCCTTTACATAATGCCTGCCATGAAGGTCATCTCCAAATTGTACAGTACCTCATTGAACGTCACTGCCAAGTAAACTCGTGTGACAAAAATCTTCGCACTCCATTACACTATGCTTGTCAAAATGGTCATTTATCGGTCGTCGTTTTCTTAACGAGTACTGCTGGATCATCAGATATATTAGCAGTTGACAAAGATGGTACAAACCCATTTCAGCTTGCTGCTTTTGCTGGACATGAAGATATTGTTAAACATTTGGCGAGACTGAATGGCTGTGACATAGAAGCACCTGACAATGAAGGCCGAACTGCACTACACTGTGTCTGCCAGCAAGGACACTTGAAGATTGTAAAATTTTTAGTCGAAGAGTGTGGAGCTGATGTCATGAAAATCGACACTGCTCATAATGTTACTCCTCTTCATCTTGCAGCAAATAAAGGATATTTGGATATAGTACAGTACCTCTGTTCCCAGGATGCTTGTGAAGCAGACAAACCAGATAAGCACAACCGTACTGCACTCCACTATGCTTGCAAAGATGGTCACTTGAAGGTAGTCCAATACCTCGTAGAAGTCAAAGGCTGCAGTACATCTACAGCAGATGAAGCAGGGCTCACTCCAATAGAGATAGCAATGGTGTCTGATTCTACTCATATAGTGGAGTATTTGAAGAGCAAAGGTGTGACTCCTCCTGAATCTTTTTTGGGTCTTAAGGAAGTCCTCTCCCATGTGTTGAAAAAAGGAGAAGGTCGTGGAGAAAGACGCCTTTTAACAGGACTCCAAGGAGAGCTATCAAATCTTGTTCTTCTCAAACATGCAGCTGAAGGAAACCTGGAAAAGGTAAGGAATACACTTGAAGCTTTAGAAGGTGAGAAACAACCGAAAGGTCCAAATGGCGAGACAGCACTTCATCTAGCTTCTTTCAGTGGACATTTGGAGCTAGTGAAGTATCTAGTTGATGAACAAGCTTACGATTTCAATGCACAAGATGACGATGGACGAACTCCAATTCAATGTGCTGCACATGAAGGTAGAACAGAAGTACTGGAATTTCTACTGTCTTACAATCGTTGCAACTCAAGAATCGCAGATAAAAATGGTCGTATTCCTTTGCACTTTGCCTGCCAAAATGGTCACAAAGAAGCAGTTTCTGTACTCTTGAAACAGAGGGAAGAAGATTGCATGCTGGAAGACAAAGAAGGTACAACTCCTGTCCAGTTAGTTGCTTTTAATGGCCACATTGAAATTTTGAAGTTGCTTACATCTCTACCCAGCTGTAATCCCAATCAAGGTGATAAAGAAGGTCGAACAGCTTTACACTGTGCAAGCCAGGAAGGGCATTTAGAAGTATTGAAATATTTGATAACAGAGTGCAACTGTGACCCACAAATGAAAGACAGACTTAATGGTATTAGTGTCCTTCATTTTGCTGCCAGTAAGGGTCATCTGGACATTGTAAAATTCCTCTGCAATTTACCCACAGTAGATATTGAATGCAAGGATAGTGACAATCGTACTCCGTTGCACAGAGCAGTACAAGGTGGACATTCGGAGGTAGTGAAATGCCTTGTTGAAGAGTTCAATGCCAATACTATGTGTACTGATGAAAACAACGTATCCCCACTCCACCTTGCTGCATACTGTGGGAATCAAAAAATAGCTCAATTACTTGCCAATCGTCCCTCCATTGATACAAATCAGAAAGATGCTAATGGGCGTACTCCTCTGCATGTTGCCTGTCAACAAAGTCACCTAGCTGTGATAAAAATTCTTATAGAAGAATGTGATGGAGACCCTATGATGAAAGACTCTGCTCACGGAGTGAATTGTCTTCATTTAGCTGCTGCAGCAGGTAATCTGGATGTTTTTAGGTACCTTTGTTCCAGAGAGGGTGCTGATGTTAATGTTATTGATGATCATAAACGAACTCCACTCCACTACGCTGTACAAAATAATCCAGAGATTGTAAAATACCTTGTCAATGAAAAGCAATGTGAGGTTTCTGTTAAAGACTCCTTGGGCATTACCCCTCTGATGTTAGCTACATTGCTTGGACGTACTGAAATGGTTCAGTTGTTGCATAGCAGAGATAATGTGGCAGGTGAAAAGAATATGAATACGTTTGATGATGAGGGCAATGAAAGACCAGGAGAAGTAAAGGAAGTTAATGAACCAAAGAACAGAGTTGATGGTTTATTGCAGTCCTTATTAGGAGGTGTAGAAACACTTGGTCCTCGCATGCATGCTATCAGTGGTGACTTGATTAAACTTAAAATTTCACTTTCACAGAATGGTGTCAAAGCAGTGAATGCCAAAGGCTTACAAGGTGAAATACTGTTACACAATGCTAGCTTTGCTGGTCATCTTGAAGTTGTAAAGTACCTTGTAGAGGAATGGAATAGTGATATTAATCTACAAGATGGTGAAGGTCACACATCAGTCCACAATGCTGCTCATGAAGGACACACAGAGATAGTCAGTTTCTTAGCTTCTAGAGCAGGTTGTAACGTGAATGCCAAAGACCAAAATGGAAGAATACCTCTTCATTTTGCTAGTCAAAATGGACATTTTGAAACAGTTAAAGTTTTGGCTGGTCAGTATAACTCCGATCCTTTAGCTGAAGATAAGACCGGGGTGACTCCTATACAACTTGCAGCCGGAAAAGGTAGCATGTCTATATTGAAGTACTTTGTAGAGGAAAGAGGAGCTGATGCTAATCATTTAGATCACTGTGGCCGTTCTCCATTACACGCTGCTAGCCAAGAAGGTGAGTTTGAGGCGGCAGAATATCTTGTACTATCTTGTCATGCAGACCCTATGAAGCGAGATACCAAACATAAGGTCACATCACTTCACCTGGCTGCCAATAATGGCTATATTAAACTAGTCAAACTTTTTTGCTCACAACGAAATGCACTAGTAGATTGTAGGGACAGATATAATCGTACTCCACTCCACTACGCTTGTCAAGGAAACTCCATTGAAACTGTCAAATATTTAGTGGAAGAAAAGGGCAGCGATCCTTTTGCGAGAGATGAAAAGAATATAACTCCCATGGACTTGGCTTTGATTGCTGGAGCAGTAGAAATAGTTGAATTTCTTAACTCTGTGTCTTCAGTGAATAGAGGTGGAGAAACGTCTTCTGTGGAAAAGAATGGCCCTCATCAATCGAATTCATGGCTTCTTGTTGGCCTTGCTGCCAATGGAGATCTGGCAAAGCTAAAACTTGCACTAGAGAAGAGAGAAAGTACTGATATTCCAATTGGAATACGTGGTGAAACACCGGTTCATGTTGCTGCTTATGGTGGACATCTGAATGTAGTGAAATACTTGGTATCAGAAAAAGACTATCCGATTAATTCCCAGGACATTGATGGAGACACACCAATGCACAATGCTGCCATGAAAAGTCATACCGAAGTACTGAGATTCTTAGCAATGCAGAATGAATGTGATCTTTCTATTGTTAATAAGAACCAAAGAACTGTTTTGCACTGCGCTTGTCAGGAAGGTAATCTTGATATGATTCAGCTATTAATTGATAGAAACTCACAGATTTGTGACAAACAAGATAAAGAAGGTACAACTCCTTTCCAAATAGCAGCTTTCAGTGGTCATTTTCAGATTGTGAAGTTCCTTGCATCTTTACCTGATGTTAATCCAAATATACCCGACTTAGAAGGACGAACTGCCCTACATTGCGTCGCACAACAAGGACATCAAGAAATTGCAGAGTTCCTTTTGAATGAATGCAATGCAAACCCAGTTGCTATGGATATCACACATGGAATTATTCCCCTCCATTTGGCTGCAAGTAATGGTTATCTGGGCCTAGTCAAGCTTCTATCCTCCCAGCCTCAATGTAGCGCTGATAGAAAGGATAAACACAGCCGAACTCCTCTTCATTATGCTTGTCTAAATGGACATGAGAAAGTGGTGCAGTACCTGATTACAGAGAAGAACTGTGACCCTCATCATGAAGATGAGAAGGGTGTAACCCCAGTTCAATTAGCTTTAATTTCTGGTGTAAAAGTATTAAACGATCAGCAACAAGACATCCAAGCAAGTAAAAATCCTCTCCTTGCCTTAGCTAGTCTGCTCAAAGGTCAGTTAAATGACCTTGGAGAATACTCTCTTCATTTTGCCGTTGCCAGTGGCGATCTTGATTCCTTGAAGCAGCAATTGGACACCGATCGTTCTCAAGCTTATAAACTTGGTCCACAGAAAGAAACTATTTTACACACAGCCTGCTTTGGAGGTCATTTAGAGATTGTGAAGTATCTAGTATCTGAGTTTCAGTTTTCTTTTGACTCAACTGATGAAGATAGTCACACTCCGATACATGCAGCCGCTCATGAAGGTCATACTGATATTGTAAAGTTCCTTGCTTCACAACAAGGCTGTGATATTGTAGTTAAAGATAAAAATGGACGAATACCACTCCACTATGCAAGTCAAAATGGCCACTTTGAAGTTGCTGAGGTGTTAGTAAATGAACATAGGTGTCCAGTCATGGTAGAAGATGATACGGGTGTCACACCGCTAGAACTAGCAGCTGAAAATAGTAATTTCCAGATTCTCAAACTACTGATAAAAAATGGAAATGGAGACCCAACACATCTGGATAAAAATGGTCGCAGTGCTGTACATTACGCTTGCCAAGGAAAGTCTGCAGACCCATTGAAGTTCCTTATAGAAGAGTGTGGTGCAAGTTGTTTCTCTACTTTAAAAGAGAAGGGTACCGTTACTCCACTTCACCTAGCTGCTGAAAATGGATACTTGGACATAATTAAGTGTTTATGTAGCCAACAAGACTGTGTGCCAGATCTTACTGACAAACATGGTCGCTCACCTCTCCACTATGCCTGTCAGGAATGTCACAGTGAAGCAGTGAAATATCTTGTTCTTGAACACAAATGTGATCCTCTCAGAGACGATCCAAATGGAATTTCCCCACTTGATCTAGCAACCGTAAAAGGCCACAGAGATATTACAGATTTCCTTCGACAACAGCTTAGCAACAAGGCTGAAAATATTGCCGAAAATAGTCTTCATAAGATATCATTTGTGGGTAGTAAAGGACTAAAGAATGTGACAATACGAATGATGGCAGTAGATGGTCGATTAACTCAGTTGAAAGAAGCTTTGGAAGGTACAGACAGAACTGCAGTGATGGCTAAAGGTCCTCAAGGAGAGATAGTATTGCACAATGCCAGCTATGCTGGGCAGTTGGAAGTGGTTAAATATTTGGTGCAGGAATGTCCATGTGAGATTAACAGTAAAGATCAGGATGGCCATACTCCACTACATAATGCTGCTCATGAAGGTCATGCACATGTTGTCAAATACCTTTTGACATTTAATGAATGCTCACCAAATTCAATGGATCAAAATGGACGAATGCCTATTCATTATGCTGCACAGAATGGTCACCAAGATGTAGTAGCTGTTCTGGTTAATGATGGTCAGTGTGAAGTCAACCCTGGTGACAAAAATGGTATCACTCCATTACACCTAGCAGCTCTTGCAGGACATCTTGAAATCGTGCAGTTCTTACATCAAAAGGGAAATAATAGCTCTGTGGTAACAGACAGAAAAGGAAGATCACCTCTACATTGTGCTTGTCAGGAAGGGAAAGTTGATGTGGTTAAGTATCTAGTCACTGAATGTGGAGCTGATGCTAACTTACAGGATGAAGTACAAAGAGTGACTCCATTGCACTTAGCTGCTAACAATGGTCACATAGCCATTGTTCAGTTCTTGAGTTCCTTACACAATTATAAACCCAATATCATTGATCAACAAGGTCGAACAGCACTTCATTATGCATGTAGTGGAGGACACTTATCAGTAGTACAGCACCTAATATCAAGAGGAAACATTGATCCATCCAAAGAAGACAAATTAGGTTGTACCCCTCTACAGTTAGCTATTATCAAGCAACATAACAGTGTGGTTGCCTTTCTTAAACAACATGTGAAGGAAGATGAAGATGCTCAACTTAAACTATTAAAACGTGGAAGTGAATGGGTCCAATCAGCTCTTAAGAATCAACCCGAGAGCTTCAGGCTAAGAGGATTTGCAATTGAAGGAGATTTAGAGAAGATGCAAAATATCCTGTCTCAAATGCCACTTAACAAACGCAGACAAACAGTTAACTCTAAAGGTCCACAGGGAGAAACTATACTCCATAATGCCTCATTACCAGGATGTTTTGAAGTAGCAAAATATTTAATTGAAGAATGCGATAGTGATCTCAATGCTAAAGATGATGATGGTCACACACCTGTACACAATGCTGCTCATAATGGCCACACAAATATACTAGAACTGATGGCAAATAAACGTAGTTGTAATTTCAATCAAAAAGACAAAACCGGTCGTATACCTCTACACTATGCCAGTCAGAACGGCCATCTAAGTACTGTTACATTCCTGGTATCTCAACAGCATTCTGACATAATGAGTGAAGACCAAATCTTAGTCACTCCTTTACAGCTTGCAGCTTCTAATGGACACCTTGATATATTGAAATATATGACAAGCTCTCAACAAAAACAAGTCAATGTCCATCACACTGATATTAATGGCCGTACACCACTCCATTTTGCTTGTCAGAATGGACAATTCGAAATTGTCAAGTATCTTGCGTTGGAAAAGCATCTCGATCCTAATGCACAAGACAAGTCTAAAGTCACTCCTACTCAACTATCTGTTGAAGGTGGTCACATGGAGATCATTAAATTTCTATCCTCGCTCGGAAATAGTGACTTCAATCATGTTGATCAACACAAACGTACAGCTCTTCATTACGCTTGTCAAAATGGGCATTTTGAAATAGTAAAATTTCTTGTTGAGCAACATCAATGTAAACCCACAGCTATAGATAAAATGGGTGTTATGCCATTTCAGCTAGCTGCAGAGTGTGGCCATGTACAGTGTCTCAAGTTTCTTGTTGGAAGAGAAGGCGTTCATGTGAATTACACCGACTCTCATGGCAGATTGGCTCTCCATTATGCTTGCCAAAATGGATTTCTGGATCTTGTAAAATTCCTGGTGGAAGAACATGGAAGTGATGTGAATCGTGGAGATGCGAAAGGTGTAACTCCTTTTCAACTAGCCTGTGAGTGTGGTCATGTGGAGATTATTAAGTATTTGGGCGGCATAAATGGACTTCAAAAAGATCATACAGATAATAACGGTCGAAATGCCTTACATCAAGCAAGCCAGAATGGTCATCTTGACGTTGTGAAACTATTGGTGGAAACGCTACACTGTGATATGAAGTTCAAGGATGTCAAACAACAGGTCAATGCTATACATTTAGCTGCCTCCAATGGGCACTTAGAAGTTCTCCGTTACTTTTGTTCCCTAGAGAACTGTGACTTGGAAACGAAGACCATTTCTGGTCGAACCCCTCTACATCAAAGTAGCCAAAATGGACACTTTAATGTCGTGAGGTATCTCGTTGAAGAGCACGAATGTAATCCAATGGTTGAAGATAATGAAAAGACAACACCAATACATTTAGCAGCCTTCAATGGTTACTTAGACATCCTAAAGTATCTCTTAGGACGTCCCAATGTTAACATTAACCATACCGATTCTAATGGCCGTAATGCTCTTCATTGTGCTTCACAAGAAGGCCATTTGGAAGTTGTTCGATATTTAGTTACCGAAAAGAGAGTGAAATGTACAATTCGAGAAACAAGTCATGGTGTGACAGCAATTCATCTTGCAGCTGCTGCAGGACACACCGATATAATAAAATTCTTTGGATCCCAGCCTAAATGTAATATGGATATTACAGAGAAAAATGGCCGTTCTCCTCTACATTATGCCTGTCAGGAAGGACACACTCAAATAGTAGAGTACCTCATCAAGGAACACAAATGTGACACCACTAGAAGTGATGACAAGGGCATTACCCCTATTCAACTGGCAACAATCAATGCTAATTTTGAAATCATTGGATTGCTTGGTGGAAGACCAAGGTTACCAGAGTTACCACTGTTGCCAGGGTTACAACAGGTGAGATCATAATGCATTGTTGACGAATTAAAGTTATTATTTAATTTGTTTTTTAGTTGTTCAACATGGGTGATGGAAATAACCTCTTTGAGTTAGCCAATCAAAACAACCAAGAAAGGTAGGTATTAAATGCCTTCAACTTGTGATGAATAATTATCTACAGTACTGTCACCATACAGTAACAGTAATTACCTTAGTTCTACTTTCAGTATAGTATATTAATTACTGTCTCACTACTGTGGTGTTCAATTGACAAGTACAGCAATTACTACCAAGTAATTACTGTACTGTATGGTGGTGACTTTATTGATATATATTGTAATACACCTCTACTCTTAACACAGGGAAAATCAGAGACCAGATGATTGCGTAATACAGTGATATCTACACTATTTTTAAAACATTGATTACATAATTAGTTTTTGCTGCTACATAAAATGCACTTGTGTATAACTAACACAGCTGATCTCTTATTACCTTGTATATTTCAGTATATTTCAGTATATTTCAGTATAATTATAAATGTACTTGTGTATAACTAACACTGGCTGATCTCTTATTATCTTTGCATATTTCAGTATATTTCAGTATATTTGTAAGTGTTTGTATTACCCCTATTTCACTAAGTTAGTAAATTTTTGTATATTTAAGTTAAATATACCAGTATTTGTTGTATTACCCTTTTTTCAATTGTTCAGTAAACTTTTGTATATTTTAGTATACTGATCTTTGTAATATCATCACGTGTTTTTATGTTTAACTCAACATTTTTAGATAATCATAGTGAAAATGAGAAAATATAACAGTTTCGATACAATACACACACAAACACATACATGTAAATACATTGAGTTGATAAAATAAATAAAGCTATGCATACCTTGTCTAATAGAAGAGATGATCATGTCAATATTGAGGGTTACATTCGCTAAATAATAATTATATTTAATGTACACTATAGTTAGGATCATTATCAGAATCACTATCTGACATTACATTCTGTAGAGAATGTTAAGAGAAATAATAATGTGTGGTCCAGTGTTCTCATACACTCATACCAGTGTTCCCATACACTCATACCATAAACTTAATATACAGGTCAGATACTCATACCACAATGCACAGGTCAGATATTCATAAAACAATGCACAGGTCAGATACTCATACCATGATAATACTAGTGTTTTAGTAGCTATAACTAAAACCCCTTAAGTAAGACATTGTGACTTTTAGTTAACTGAACTATAACTAAGTTACAGGTCTACTGCAATTACTAAACATTGGCTAATAATGAGCACTATTAGTTAACTAACTAAAACTAAAACCATTTTCATATTATTTTAGCTAATTAAACTCTAACTAAACTAAACGTTTGAGAAACAAGACTATAACTAAAAGTGATATTATTGTCAAACTAAAACAACACTAGATAACACAGGTCAGATACTCATACCATACCCACAATACACTAAGATACCCATACCACAACCACAATACAGATACTCATACCATAACATCAATACACTATACCATAATCTCAGGCCAGATACCCATACCACAACCACAATACAGATACTCAAACCATAACCTCAATACACTATACCATAATCTCGGGCCAGATACCCATACCAATACACTAGTCATAATTATATTCATACTACAGTATATTTTTAAAAGATACATATCTTCTTCTTTTCACTGGTTTCCCCTCTCCATCTCCACTGCTACTCTTTCTTCGTTTCTTTCCACGGGAATTTACACTGCTTGTAGAACTTGTTGAAGAAGCTCTCGATCTACTTCTCTTTCTTTTGGGAGATGGAATAGAAGTAACAGGAGGTACATGTATCTCTTGCAGCTGTTCTGTAGGAATCTGGTAAATGTACAATTGCTAATTAAATATTCATTCTGTTCAATACTGTCAAGTCAACTAGATTACTGAATGTAACACAAACTTTTCCTAAATTACTGAATTTAACATTGAAATTACTGAATGTGACACTGAGATTACTGAATGCGACACTAACTTTTTCTACTACTGGTATTAGTGTTGGAGGTGCTTTAGGTTGTTGCTGCTCAAGCACTGTCATATCTGATTCTTCATCTTCCTCTTCACCGTCAAATGGATCAAGACGATTCATCAGTCTTTTAAACTACAAACAATATCAGTACATGTATATCATATAATAATAAACACTTACATACATTGTACACACTACACACACATGTACATATATGTACATGTATATGTATATAGATGTACAATGTACATGTACATCTATATACATATACATGTACATATATGTACATGTGTGTGTAGTGTGTACAATGTATGTAACTGTGTACAATGTATGTAAGTGTTTATTATTGTAACATACACATACACATACATACAATACATACACACATACATACTGTACATGTACAAATACAGACATACATACATACATACATATCTACATTACAATACATACAGTACATGCAGTCATGCACACATACATACTGTATATGTACATACATACATACATACATGTGTACATTACAATACATACAGTACATATAATACATACACACATACATACTGTACGTGTACAATTGTACACACAAACATGTATATACAGTACATACTGTACATGTACATACATACATACACCTACTCACATGCATATATAATTTAATACAGTCTTCTTTGCTGTTATTCTTTCTTTTCCCAATTGCCTCTCTTTCCACCTCCTCAATAACCTCACGAGGAGAGTACATGTTACCATGACGACGTGATACCGCTTTTTCCCACATCTTGCTACTATTAGCAGGCGTATATTCCTGACATTTCCTAGATAATATTATATATAAATCACACACATGTACATATGTGACCTAATTTTCGAAAAGGGTCACTTTTTTGTAATGAAATGAAAAATGCTTACCTCCCAATCCACCATTTTGTACAATAAGTCAATGAAATTTGGTATCCAGGAAGAGCTATTATAAATCTTCTTAGATACAGAATTTCATTGGCTTCAAGTTCAAAATGGCGGAATGATGAGCAGTTAATGATGAGTGATTAAAGGTAAGCCTTTCATCAAAATTATTTGGCAGGAATGTGTCCCTTTTTGAATATTAGGTCACATATGTCACAAAGTACCAACATAATCATGTCCATATAGTACAGCATACATATATAGTTTATGATACTACTTACTTGTCACTTAAACTATAACAGTGTTTCAAATGTTGTTTCAAAACTAGTAATAAGACACATCCCAAACAGGATCGACAACAGTCATTAAGTTGATTAAGATTATACACCATACTCTCTTGAGCTACAAATACATATTATATATATACATTAATATTAATTGTAATTAAAACCCATAAAACAGGGACTTCCCCTTATAGTTTCCATGATGCCAGTATGTACGTGTGTCGTGGGTTTGAATCCCACCTGAGGCAACTCTCATTTTTTCATTTTTCCATTGCCTCAGGTGTCTTTCTTTCTTTCTTTCTTTCCTGATAATAACATGTATATATGCTAAGGTTGGTGTTGGTGTCATTTGGTGGTTTCATTACCCCAGCCTTCACCTAAAGTCTAGTATTTGGTTAAGCCTTGATTCGGACCCTGCCAGCTGGGCTGCCTTGGTAGCTCAGTTGGTAGAGCATCTGTCTGGAGTACAGTGTGTCGTGGGTTCGAATCCCACCTGAGGCAACTCTCATTTTTTCATTTTTCCATTGCCTCAGGTGTCTTTCTTTCTTTCTTTCTTTCTATCCTGATAATAACATGTACATGTGTGTGTACACTACACATGTACATGTACATACCTCAATACAATAAATATGTACAAATACAATTATATGTCCCTTAACAATGTACATGTAGCAAACCACAATATACTACTATGTACATGTATGTGTACACATACATGTACACGTACATGTGTCCTACACATTTGTATATACTTCTACGTCTAAGCTCACTGTATTACTACATGTGTGTTTGTGTGTGTGAAAAATTGTAAATACTCACATAGTTTCTCTACATCATCATCTTCATCATCAGCTGCAGCTGTACCAGTTTTGCCTAATGCCTACATGTACATACAGTTAAACAATTAATGAGTTGATCCCTATAATTATATTCTAATGAATATAGTTACTGCATCATAGAAGTACAATATCCCAGACTTCATAATTATTAGTTACTGTATCGTATAATAGAATACATGTACATGCAGGGGAGTGGAAATAGTGAGCCAACTGCAGGACATTTTGGCCTATTTTCAATACTCTTGTCCTGCTCCCCATATACTTTGTATACAGCTCAGTTTCAATTTACCGGACATTCACTACAATGTACATTTATCAGATAATGTCCTGTATGACTGGTACATGACTACATGTACATGTATGATGTAATATTCTATTTTGATAAACTTCATGTCGAAATAGTTATGAAGTATTTGTCATATCATACCTCTCTAAATGACTGCAGAATGCTAGCTCCAGTGACTGATAGGGTCATGTCAATGTGATGTATAACAAACAGAGGTTCTTCAACTACTGAGTATGGAAAACTGGAGATATTATCAGCTAAGAATAGTAACATTCCTAAAGATGTTTGATCATAATCTTCAAATGGTTTGAGAACTGCTTTTAAGAAAGCTCTTCTTTGAGGTCTACTAGATCGAAGCAGCATATAGAGATGAGATAATAGGCTGGCACTAGATACATTAGGACCATGTTCTGTACATCCTCGTGGACTACTCTGTAAGAAATACAGACACATACATATATATATTATACATTGTATATATAATATATACTGTGAAACCCCTCTATTGAGGACACCCTGAAATGAGGACACCTCTGTATTAAGGACACTTACAAATGTCCCAAACTGTGCTTTATAATTTAAATTCACCCCTGAAATGAGGACACCCCTGTAATCAGGAAACTTATATTTGTCCCAATGCTGTCCGCAATAGAGGGGTTCCACTGCATACAAACTGCATTCCATCTATACAAAAAGGTGCCATTTTTCACACACAAGGAATACTTACGAGTGCTATTTTTGTAGTTGAAGCTAATTAAATTTGGTATCCAAGGAAAAACCGCTACTGTACTTCCTGGATACCAACTTTCATCACCATTACTATATAAAATGGCCAATAGCAAGTAATTAAAGTTAGAATCAATGCCATTTTCCCATGAGCAATCATATATACATGTATATATATTTATAATTATAGTAAAAACTTTTTCTAGTCTTTTATACTAACATCTGCTATTAGCTGTTGAAACTGGTAAGCTCTTTTTAGTCCAGAAACAAGATGTGTCTATATAATGGAAAAAATAACTTTTATAACACAGACATGTAATTATGAGTCACACAGTCATATATCACAGCTATATGTCTGTTCGGTTTAATGTGATAAGGTTAATACATGATTATACTGTAGCTCAATAATGAAGTAATGGATTGAAATTCGGCATACACAAAAAAGAATGGGATGGATAATTATATGAAAATGGTGCAGGTAAAATTGATCTGAGGACAAGGTGAATGTCAATGATCTTTAGTAGATGAGAAAGGAAAACGTGAAGGAGACAAACGAAGAAGATAAAGCTTACAACATTACCTGTATAAATCCACCATATCTGCTGCTATATTCTGATAACTGAAGGTCAGCCTTGACTCTGACATTCTGTTCAGTGTCTGTACTCATAGCTATCAAATGTGGAACACATTGACCAGGATGAACCAACCCTTGTCTTAATATCAGTAATACTGTTTGTACAGTAGATAATCTAACTTGTAACTCGTTAGTATAATAGGTTTCCAATACTCTAGGGAGATATACTTGAGCTATGTTACTACTGACACTAGAAGGAGATCAAAATGATATAAAGATACTTCAAGAACTGTTTAACTATGTATGTACATGTACATGTATACACATATATGTTACATACTCCATTGAGCATAATGTACAAACCTTGAATGATGGTCTCCTAATTCCATTAGATTTTCTTCACCTCCTTTACCTTTATTTCCTGTTCAAACAAGTGATCATAATATATATATATACATGTATGTGTGTGTGTGTCACAGTGTGTGTGTGTGTGTGTGTGTGTGTGTGTGTGTGTGTGTGTGTGTGTGTGTGTGTGTGTGTGTGGGTGGGTGTGTGAGACATATACATATATACATGTATGTATGTACATATATACATATACAATTGTACATGTATATGCATGTAGATACATAGATACATCAATATGTACATGTAGTACATACATGTACATGTATACTATATACATACATACATAAATACATACATACATGCATACATACATACGTGTATATACACACATGTACATACATTGTACATACATACATACATTGTACATACATGCATACATTGTACATACATAATACGTACATGTACATGTATACATGCATTTCATAGTGATCCAACTCACTGGTGGCATCTGCTTGTTTCAAAGTTGATTCTAGTTCAAGCAAATGAGTCTGAAGATTCTTTATTACCTAAAAATAAAATAAAATAAAAATAATATTTTGACATATTTTCACTACTCTTGTCATGCTCCCCATATACATATACTTTGTATACAGCTCAGTTTCAAATTACCAGACATTCACTAGATTTGAGTGTTGTCCTCAAAAACTGAGAGTGCTTTGATATTGATTGAACACAGACCCTAACCTACCCCTCATAATTAATTCATGAGACATTGATGGTATCTTTGGACATGTAAACTAGAATTATCAGACAATGTCCTCTATGACTGGCTACTGAACAAACGTCTTTCCCTTGTTTCTGCCTACCTGACATTTCATTTTTAATGAAGCTTCTTTAGCCAAAGAAGAGAGATAGAGATCTTTGACTTCATTTTCTAACATAAGTTCCGGATACTTAACACACAGGAAACCTTAAGAATACAAATACAAGACTATGAATGGATGAGAATATAAATAAAACATGTAATGTATGTTTTATATATAATAATTATCAAACAATGTTTACCATAGAAACAACGAATCCCATACATTTTCAAACAAACAAACAAATAAAAAAACTAACAAAAAAAACAAACATATAATAATTATTATATAAACAAACAAACCCAAAGATGAACAAACAATCATACAAATAAACAAACAAACCATACAAATAAACAAACAAAACATACAAATAGACAAACAAATAAACAAACAAATAAAAAAATAAACAAATAAAAAATAAACAAACAAACAAACAAACAAAACAAATAAACAAACAAAAACAAATAAACAAACAAACAAAAACAAATAAACAAACAAACAAATGTACATACAAACAAACAAACATGTCTTAAGTCTTTGACGGCTATATAAAAAGATTGACAGTTGTAATACTTCAGATACATATACCATACATACATGTATATACATGTATAATACATGTTATAATCTATACCTAATCCAATCAGAGCCTTTATCCGAACCTCTTCATCTTCACGATCACAAAAAAATACTAACAGAGATTGTACTCTTTTACTCATAGAATCACCCTATATTAAAAGTGAAATTAAAATGTGATCATTAATGGAGTCTGGACCCATTTATGAGGCATGACCCTGAACAAACAAAAATTACATCACATAGGATCCATTGATTTGGATCAAAAAAAGAAAACATGATTACAGAGCATTCATAGACCTGGCTAGGGCGGGGCTCGCCAAACATTCATTCCAGGGAGAGTTTTCGATGTTTTGAAGCATGGGCCAAATTGGATCAACAATGGTTAGTGTGTGTGCCATTAGGAATACATCTTGAGCCAATTAACAAAGAGTTAATGAATTAACTGTGCCATCTGGCCCAAAGTGAGAACTGTACAGTGCTAAATAAGACATACATTCTCTGGACCAATGGTGAGTCATATGAGCTTATCAAAAACTCTGACCCAGGTCAAATGATATTTACCTGTAATTCTATCATTATGTTATCCATGTTGAAGTGTTTACAGAACAGACCAACAGTAAATGTGGATCTAAGAACAGACGGCTTTACTGTAGCTAACTGAGGACTCTTTGGATCTTGTGTATATAATAGTTTGACTTTTTCAAGATACACTATAAATAGATAGATGTAGAAATGAATGAATGGATGGATAGACAGAAAGTATATAAATAGATAGATAGATGGATAGATACATTGTAAATAGATAGATGGATGGATGGATAGATAGGTAGGTACATGTAGGTACATGTAGGTAGGTATATAGATAGATAGATAGATAGATGTAGATAAATGGATAGGATGATTGGATGAACTGGTGAGTAACTGATATGATTCAGGTATAGACAAGGGGATCTATACATGTAACTATATCACATACTAAAGAATTTCTGATAGCATTCTTTAACAAGTTTATAGTTCTTTGTGACTTTATTAACAACTTCAGCAAGACAGCCAACACAACTCTGTACAATCTAAAATAATAGATATAACAATGTACTGTATATACATGTACATGTACTGTATATACATGTACATGTACATGTACAATGTATTATAATTGTAATTGTAATTACATGGTAAACTGATATACATATAACTTGTATGTACATGCGTATATATATATATATATATATATATATATACATGTATATATACAATTGCAGTATTGTAATTGTACTAATTTCAGTTTGGTTGTCATGGTGATACATACCATTGCTCCTTGCTTCATTATTAGTTTGACTAGATCCTCTTCTAACGAAGCTAAAAAACTTTCTGTTGGTCTCTCCATTAGAGGAACAACAACCTCTAGAATACGAGCTATGTAGTGGATAATGAGTGTGTCTTCCTGTGTCTAGAATACAAGGGAAGAGGAATAGAGATTAAAACATATAAATGAATGGATAGATAGATATATATGAATCGGTAAAGGGAGAGTAGATAACGAATGAAAGAGAAGGATAGGTAATGGAATAGGTCAGACAGAGGACATATATGTATGAGCAGATTAATGGATAGATGAATGGATGGATGGAGGAATGGGTGGATGGATGGATGGATGAATGGATGGATGGATGGATGGATGGATGGAGGAATGGATGGATGGATGGATGGATGGAGTAATGGATGGAGGGATGGATGGATGGATGGATAGATGGACAGATGGATGGATGCAAAGAATAAATGAACAGAGAGAGATGAGCAGAATGATGGCTAGATGAATAGATGCATAAATCGATATGCATAAATCAATAAATAGATGAATAGATGAATAGATGAATTAATAGATAAATTGGTGAATTATTGCACATAATTGCAGTCAAACAAAACAATATTTACTGTGCATTTAGATGACAGATAAGGATGAAGAGTTTTAGCATGATGCAGAAGGAAACTGGCTCGGATTTTAGAGAAGATATATAATGTTGTAATACAATTCACCAACTGACGAGAATTAGTTTGTTGATCTAAATAGTAGATAAAAATATATAAATACAATATATTAATTATAATTATAAATTTATAATCATTATTAATTACTATCACCATGTAGCACCATGTAGTAGCAGTAATTATTCATTTTTCAACACAGTAGTTTTAACAGTAATTGCTGTACATGTACATGTTAATTGAACACCACAGTAGTGAGACAGTAATTACTATACTATACTGACAATAGAACAAAGGTAATTACGTTACTGTATGGTGACTTTCATATACATATACTGTACATGTATAAGTTACCTGATGTCTCATCCAATGATAATACTCTCTCTACCAGACAATCAACCATCAGTTGACAGACATTCAATACAGATTGAATACCAGTAGATTCATCTACACCTTTCAATAACTATAAATATACATATAATATAGTAGTTACTATATTTATTCACAATCACATACATGAAGTACATGTACATGTATACATACATGTACATGTACATGTACATATTTACCGGGAGAACTATCATTGAGTGAGAAATGCATGTGGATGTACATGTAGTAACCATAGTAACTCATTGGATAAGCTTGCATGAATATTTATAACACAGCAACAGTAGCTTACACATCGATGTATACTTTAATTGAGCATACGGGACTATACATGTACATTTGTACATGTACATGTAACATATGTATATTATGTACATGTACACAGATAATGTCATAATCATCATTTGAATGGATTTTTAGCTATTCTTTTTTACCTGTTCTAAAAGTTGCTCAAAACATTCTTGTTCATTGATAGATGCAGCAACCTACATGTATAAACACATACATACATGTACATGTACATGATGTAAATGACATGTACATACTACATATAATACAATACGTGTACATGTACCCACATACATGTACATGTATATACATGTATGTAGATGTTGGTGTGACTCACCACTTCAGTAATGTGTGTAACTCTTCTCATTATCTGTTGTCTTTGATCAGTAGTAGGTTTAGTAAACCAGAGCTGTTGAAATACACTTGTAACTAGTTGCTAAAGAAAAATATCAATAAACAAAATTGTACAACCACATGTAGATGTAGACAGATAGATAGATAGATACTTAGATAGATAAATAAATACCCTACATCCAAGCTAACTATATACACATTGTATAATGCAAGTCTATTAGTATCTATGTATGAGTATCCACTATCCAATTAATCTATCTATCTATCTATCTATCTATCTATATATCTATCTATCTATCTATCTATCTATCTATCTATCTATATATCTATCTATCTATCTATCTATCTATATATCTATCTATCTATATATCTATCTTTGTATACAAGAATAATAAAAAACATTTTCAATAAAAATGAAAGAAGATGTAGGGATGTCAAAACCCAAAAAGCAAGCAAACAAGGTTGGGAAGCTAACTTAGGACCCAAAATTAAACAAACCACTTCCATATAACCCTACATAAGTGCTTACACCTCTGTACAAAGAGCTGTAATTATGTAGGGTTATATGGAAGTGGTTTGTTTAATTTTGGGTCCTAAGTTAGCTTCCCAACCTTGTTTGCTTGCTTTTTGGGTTTTGACATCCCTACATCTTCTTTCATTTTTATTGAAAATGTTTTTTATTATTCTTGTTTTCATTGATTTTTTTCTAAACGATGTGAATGTTTTTTTGTAGATTGCAGAAATACTATATATCATTATGAAATCATGCAATCAAAAATGCATTAAAATTTGTTCATCAATGAAGGTCAGTCTTTTGTTTATGTATTGATTATCATTCTCTTTCACTTACAGATGATGTATATTCTCTATTCACTTACATCACTGTCTGCAGACCTACAAGAAGTAGTGTCAGTCACTGTGTCAACCATTCAGTATTCCAATGCTTATCATAGTATACAATATTATTATACAATTGCTTTAATATTAATAATTATTATTAGTATTTGCTCACAAACTCACAAATGTTATTACAATGCCAAACACTTCCACCTTTTCAGCTTCCATGTTAAGAGTATACAAATGCGCATGCGTAATTAAATTCCACTTAGGAAAATGGCGTCCAATTCCAGATCAAATCTTTGTAGTCGTTGAGACTGTCTTCTTTCATAGTATCTGAAGATATCATCTCGATACTTTACGACCAGAATTTTACTATAAATGCGACGGGAATGGTGCTAGAATCATCGTGATAGGTCAACAAACAAAAAAATGATTTGTCTGGAAAATATTAATAATATGATGAAGATTTTGCCAGTTTTGCCACTCGCCGGTTCTCTACCTTAACAATAATCTTCGGCCATCTAGAAGGTATTGGTAGTCATAAAAACACTAGATATAAACAGGCATGTGTGTATAGAAACTTATGTGTATATATTACCAGAGATTTCAGCTCATCACTTGCAATTGAAATGCATGGGCGGCCATTTTTTTTCCGTGCCATCCCTACATAGAGAGTACTACCGTACTCTCTGATATGCCTCACCTTGATACCTTCCTCATCGTTGATTCTACGTATCATTTTGATACAAATATCAGTGACTTTATCAAAGTCTGGTTGATTAACACATATATCTCTTAGTATCTTTATAACACGTTTACGAACACTAACACCAGTATCCTGAGGGAAAAAAGAAGAAGAGGAGGAGGAGGAGGAGGAGGAGGAGGAATAGGAAGAGTAGGAAGAAAATGAGGAGGAGGAGGAGGAGAAGGAAGAGAATGAGAAGGAGATAGAGGAGGAGGAAGAATAGCAAAATTACATGTAACCATAATTTAAAGCAATCTCTTAATTAATTACATAATAACTAAATCTTACTAATATTCTCTCCAGTAACATCTGATAATAGGTAGCTGTCAGATCGGGTTGTATCAATACAAATCTACCAACTAAATCTACAGCAGCTTCTCTCATGAGAGTAGACGAATCAGAGAAACGATAATGTACTGCTCTTTGTAACTCAGTCTAAGATAAGAGAAAAATTACATTGATTTTAGTACACATACAGTACATGTATGTACAATGTACAATGTACATGTACAATGTACATGTGCATATATATGTATATGTACATGTACGTACATGTACATGTAGGTTGAGGTCTGTTTGTGTGTACTTCCTGATGTTTGTCTCTTGATCAGAGCGTCCATTGTCTGTCTGTTTGTCTGTTTATTCACTATCATACACTTACCCTGGAAAGAATACTAGGATCAGCAGCCACTATAGTTGATAGCGCTTTCATTGCTCTAGTTCTGACATGTACAGCAGATTCATTCAACACACGTAGCAACTATGAAAATATACATGTACAACACTAATATATATATATATAGCAGTATGCAAGTACATGTACATGTACAACTCCAAACATACATGTACTACATGTACTATAGTAGTATGCAAGTACATGTACATGTACAACTCCAAACATACATGTACTACATGTACTATAGTAGTATGCAAGTACATGTACATGTACAACTCCAAACATGCATGTACTACATGTACTATAGTAGTATGCAAGTACATGTACATGTACAACTCCAAACATACATGTACTACATGTACTATAGTAGTATGCAAGTACATGTACATGTACAACTCCAAACATACATGTACTACATGTACTATAGTAGTATGCAAGTACATGTACATGTACAACTCCAAACATACATGTACTACATGTACTATAGTAGTATGCAAGTACATGTACATGTACAACTCCAAACATACATGTACTACATGTACTATAGTAGTATGCAAGTACATGTATACAATTACATATACATGTGGTATTGTATGTACACTGTATATATAAATTGTGATACTACATGTACATGTACTATAGTAGAGTGCAAGTACATGTACATGTACATGTATTTATACAATAAAGTTACCTTTTGTAAGTACATATCAAAACTTTTATTGAGAGCTCTACTGGATGCCAAATATCTTGTGACTAATATAGCTCTTTTATCATCTAATACAGAAGCTAAGGGACTAGTACAAGAGAAGACACAAATGTATAATTATATGTACACATGTATGATGTACGTACATGTACATGTACGTGTGTACATGTACATTAGCATGAACATGTACATCCCCATGTACATATGTACAATGTACAATGTACATGTACATGTATACATATACAGTACATTATGTACATGTATATAGGCTTATATGTACATACATGTATGTACATTGTATGTACATGTGTACTTTACTAGAATAAATATGTACACATATTATATAGTATTAAAAGTACACAAGTGTTAATTGTGCATGTAGCTTATGGTACTGTACATACATAGATTATACACATGTACATGTATAGTCTAGATGAACTCACTCTATTACAGAAGGTGGCATTGGTTTCATTAAATTCATAATAAATTCTTTGGTAAGTTCAGCTTGATGTAATAGTTGCACTGAAGGACTAGCTACCATTCTATCTTCATCATCATCAAGTCCAGTATCAGTATTATTATGAGAATCACTCGATTGTTGAAATAGTCTTTCTATTTCAAGTTGATTATCACGAAGCCATTGACCCAGATAGAAATATCTAGCATACTATAAAAATAATTGTATGTAACCAATTTTGCAATAATGCTTTGTGAAACAATCTTCTCATTGAAAAGTTGCTTTTCTGTCATTTTGTACAGGAAACGTTCAGTGTTCTACCCATAGAGTGGTGTTTAGATTGTAACTACTGTTTTAAAATTATATACTTAACCCTTAGAGCACTGATGTCACATATATGTGACATTTCACCCCTACGTGGTTCGCCATCTGTTCCTAGCAACACGAAGCTGTCCAAATGCTTGTAATTGGTGTCAGGCACAAGCTGATGAACGTGGGTAAAAAAGTTGATGGTTTTTCGGCCGCCCTTTGGCCTAAATAACAACTACGGGGGGAATTTTAAAGGGGGGTGTCCCCCCGTTAATGCGGGGGATCGAAGGGGGCTGTACCCCCTCGCTGCCAACGAATTTACCTTTTTTTGACCCCGCCCACGCCCTCTGGTGGGTACCTGAGGCATTTTCCTTGCTGTGAAACCTCAAATCGTGGGCGTAGCTGGTGCCAACATGCAGTGGGGTCATTTTGTTAGCCCCAGTTCCAGTCAAAAGAGAAAGAGCACTGCATTTGATTTGATCCTACGATGCGCTTGGGGACTTTCGAGTCCCGGTAAGCAAGGTGGTGGAAGTAGTAGTCCATGTCGGAAAAGGAGCCAAGTTTGGGGTAGAGAAAGTGAACGGTGGACAAATGTTATGCAAGAGAGTCGCCAGTGTTGGAAATGGAAAGAATTTTGAAAAACAGGCTCAGTGCTCTAAGGGTTAATACTGTCTCAGTATCCTATATATGAATATTCATTATCTGAGAGGTGGTTAATTCATCTGAGTGATGGTTAATTCATCTGAGAGGTGGTTAATTCATTTGAGTGATGGTTAATTCATCTGAGAGGTGGTTAATTCAGTTGAGTGATGGTTAATTCATCTGAGAGGTGGTTAATTCATTTGAGTGATGGTTAATTCATCTGAGAGGTGGTTAATTCATCTGAGAGGTGGTTAATTCAATTGAGTGGTAGTCATTCCTTACCAATGCTGATCAGGCAGAACACTGAGCTTTTATAAAGAGTAATTGTATATCTTCCTGGAACACAAATCCTGTTAGCTTCATGTACAAAATGGCAGAAGACCAAGCATTCAATCAGACAATGGAACAATAATAGCACACCGATATTTGGTATTATACATGCACATGGTATTATACATGCACATGTACATGTACATGTAACTCACAGCACATGATGGATCAACTTCACTTCTTCGTGATAGGAATGCAATAAGAGTCTTTTGAAGATGACGTGCATTCTCTGAAAAAGCATCCTAAATGAACATCAATATAATTATACAACTATCCATAATACATGTACACACATGTACTATAGCATACCATTCTCTTTAGTCCAGTTGGTGATGGTAGAGGTGAGGTGCTGTCGAATTTCCTCTGCAAAATCTACATAATTTTATACATATGCAACTGTACATACATGTACATAACATACATACATGTATATACGTACATACATACATATATAGATACATAGATACATATATACATGTACATACATACGTACATGTACATACATACATACATGTAGATACACACATAGCTACATACATGTACATGTGAATACGTACATACATACTCATAGTCATATATACATACATGTACACACATGTAGATACATACATACATGTAGATACACATGTACATGTGAATACGTACATACATCCTCATAGTCATATATACATACATACATCGATACATACATACATGTAGATACACACATAGATACATACACATGTACATGTGAATACGTACAAACATAGATACATACGTACTGTACATACATGTACACACATATACACAAGGCACACATATATATGTACACTGTACATACACACCTCCGCTAATATATCAATTAACTGATCATGATCTTCCTGTACAGAAGAGACAGCATCTCTTCTCAGTCTAGCTGCTATCACTCCCAAGTGTTCCAGTGAAGTTAGTCTCAACTGTTGCTCATTACTACGATTGCTGAATGCCTGCACCTACAGATCATTACATAATTATCACCATGGTTACAGGTACTCAGTACAACAGAAGCAAGAATACACTTGAGAGATTGATGATTGGAAAATACTAACTTATTACAAAACAGAAATGACTTTTATACTGTCTATCCATACTTTATTTACAACATGTATCTATAGCTTATTGTTTTATAATAAATAATCTATAGATAAACTGTATATAATGTAATAAATAAATAAACTATAGATAGACAGATAATTATAAAAAGAATAATTATTAATTAACTGTCTATCTATAGTTTAATTAACAGATTGTATAATGACTATTATAATTAACTGTTTATCTATAGATCAACCGAATATATATGTATAATATTATGTTATTAATTTTCATCTGTTTTGTCACCATTACAATTTACAATATTAATAAAATACATGTACATGTATATGAACTTGGATAAGAGATACATGTACATGTAAATATATGAACTAGGATAAGAGATACATGTACATGGTATATACATGTATATGAACTAGGATAAGAGATACATGTACTTGTACATGTACATGTATGTCAGGCAAAATATGTTGTAACAATAAAATGTATTATATATATGTATAGGTACCAGCAATACTCCCAGCAATGTCAAGAGTACTTCTGAAGCAGGCCATTCCGGAAGACTCAACGTGGCTAACAGATCTTGAACAAAATTATCGAACAGTGGTCTAAAATCATCATCATCTTTACCACTACAACATCTATAATAACAAATTAGAATTGAATGAAATGACAAACTCTATCTAGCATGAACACTGGTACATGAATCTACAGGGTACATGTACATGAACCTACACAAATGTACATGTACATGTACATACACAGTACTTACCAATTACATGTACATATACATGTATGTACATGAACCTACATAGTACATGTACATGTGTGTACATAACTACATACGTGTACTTGAAGTACATATACATGCACATGTACATGAAGTACATGTACATGTGTGTACATAACTACATACGTGTACTTGAAGTACATATACATGTACATGTACATGAAGTACATGTACATGTGTGTACATAACTACATACGTGTACTTGAAGTACATATACATGTACATGAAGTACATGTACATGTGTGTACATAACTACATACGTGTACTTGAAGTACATATACATGTACATGTACATGAAGTACATGTACATGTGTGTACATAACTACATACGTGTACTTGAAATACATATACATGTACATGTACATGAAGTACATGTACATGTGTGTACATAACTAAATACATGTACGTGTACATGAACCTACACACATGTACATGTACATGTACATACACAGTACCAATTACATGTACATATACATGTATGTACATGAACCTACATACATGTAGTACATGTACATGTATATCAAGTACATGTACATACACATATAAAATTAATATCTCCCTGTCTGCCTCCCTCCCTCAATCTCTCTTAATCACATCTTTCTTACTTTCTCAAAAATGATGATAAGAAATTTGATCCAGTCCTAAGAGCCAGCTCGTAGCTACTGATCACTGCAACATCAGGAGCAACCTAGAAAATCACATGATACATCACATGATATATCACATGTACATGTATATATGTACAGGTATGTGTACTACTCTTCACAGCCTCCCTACCTGTGATTTATCTTTTTTAGACCCTGTTCCTTTGGTTTCCATGGAAACACCATTAGCGTCTTGATTATTAATAATTACCATACACTGTACTAATTGTAATATAAGAGCTGTCACCATCTGTATACTCTGACCATTAGATAATCTAGATAGAGTATTCAGCAGGTCAATTAATTATTTATTCATGATAATTAAATACCTGAAATTCCTAAGGTTTCTCTTGGTGGTCGGTAGTCGTGCTAAAGAAGCAAATATGTCTTCTAATATCAGATCACGATGTTTTTCATATTGTGAAAATATCTATCAAACAAAAATAAACAAATCATATGATGTACATGTACATATATATACCCTACAGTTTAATATATACATGTATGTACATGTTTGTACATCTATGTACATGTACATGTATATCCACATGTACATGGCAGTATACGTACATGTACACTCTATAGTTTAATTAAATGTACATGTATTATGCAACTTATACATAGTCATGGCAGTATACATGCACATGTACATGTACATGTGCATGTATACTGTATAATTACATTGTATGAAACTTACCGTTCTGACTAGTTTCAGAGAACTCAACTGTAGTGTGCTTACATTCTCCACAAAGAAAGGGAATATTCCCAGAGATGATAGCTGAAATAAAAATACATGTACCATGATATCATTGAGAGCCCTTAGTCTTTAGTACATGTACATGTACATGTATATATAAGTGTACATGTACATGTACATGTGTAATACATGTACCTTTAGTACAGTGATGTCAGTAAGAGCCTGAGTCTCTAGTACATGTACATACACATGTGTATTTGTACATGTACATGTAATACCTTTAGTACAGTAATGTCAGTGAGAAACTGAGTCTCTAGTACATGTACATACACATGTGTATTTGTACATGTACATGTAATACCTTTAGTACAGTGATGTCAGTAAGAGCCTGAGTCTCTAGTAAGAGAGATAAAGTGTCCATGACTTCAACCATTCTATGATAAACTGTTATAATATCTTTATTAGCTGTGCTAGCATAACGACGCTTCTGTCGTGGAAGAACTCCAGTTTCTGGATATTAGATAATACATGTAGTAATACAGTATATGTGATATTTTCAGTGACATGTGACAATCATGTGATTAAATACAATATACAAGATAAGACAGCAATACATGTACATGCATTACTACATTGTATATCCATGTGACAATCATGTGATTATCTACAGTGTATATGTACATTTTGAACATTTTAAGAAAAGCTTTTTAAAAGCTTCTCTTCTGTTCAAAACTGGTATTGATACATCAATACTTGCTGATATATCAAAAATTAATAGCAATTCAACATCGTGATGCAATATTGGCTTTTAATGTATCGATACACTGGAGTGAACAGTATAGTGTTGTACCTTAGTATCAATGTTTTTGATAGGCTCATATGGTGCACCATTGGCCCAGAGAACTTCTAATTTGGCACTGCACAGTTCTCACTTTGGTCCAGGTGGCTCAGTTAATTATGATTACAATTGTCACTAACAGCATTACCTTTTTGTTAATTGGCTCAAGATGAATTCCTAATGGCTCACACACTAACCATTGTTGAGCCAGTTTGGCCCATGCTTATCAAAAACTCTGCTTATTGCCTAATCAACTAGTATAATACTTATATACTTGAGTTAGAATATAAAGGTAGTATAATCTTAACATTACTAATTACCTATACACATACATGTGCCAGGGTTCTACGTAATGAGTGGAAGAGAGGTACTGCACTGCTCTATGCAATGCCATTTCCCTTTGATGTGGTCAAAGGAATGCAATTAAATCACAAATATGCTTTGATGCGTCAGCACCACTCAACTGAAGTTTGGCTAGCTAAAATACTGTGTACTCACAGTTTTTGATAAGTGTTGAAACATGGGCCAAATTGGCTCAACAATGGTTAGTGAATGTTCTATTGGGAATACATCTTGAGTAAGAGATAATGACAACATAATCATAATTAACTGTGCCACTAGCCCGAAGAGAGAACTGTGCAGTGCCAAATAAGAAGCTCTTTGGGCCAATGGTACACCATATGAGCTTATCAAAAACACGGTGTGTACTATACCATACCATACTACATGTATATAAATACAACATTATTTCATCATTCTTTATATGAAGTAGCATCTATTATTACCTTTAGTTTCTGCTCTATACACAGGATCAAATTCCGGATATATATTATTCTCTAAATGATACTTAGTATGTGATATAAGTTGATCAATGGACTCTTCCAAATGCACATTCTTTGGCATGTTAGGTGCTGTTGTGATGTGTAGAATAACTAAACCAGCATCTAGGGATCGAAGTATACGTTCTCTGGCTATCTCTCTCCATACTTTCGATTCTATGTCATCCTGTCGTATGTGAGTAACCACGGTAACAAAATACAACAAATTTTTTTAACATAATTATTAATTTGATTAAATGCACTATTGAGGCTGTAGTTTATTATGAGGTGATACATGTACATGTAAGTCTATAATTTCAGTTTGCGTTGTGTTTGTATTGAAGTAATTATTATCTCACTCTAAGGATACATGTACATAATTGAATGTAACAATTGTATTAATTATTTATTTAATGTAATATTCACGAGCTAAAAATGTCATTATCACCCAACCCTATATTTTGAATAGGAATCGAACTACATCAGGTATTCTCTAGGAAGAGCATATAATTGATCTATCTACACTATTAGATACCAAATTTAATTGACTGCATACTGTATACAAAATGAGTGAATAATAAACACGTGATTAAAATTTAAATTTTCCTAGCAACTGATTTTTTCATAGTCAACGTAAATATTATTAAATTTTTTAGTCAACTAAATTATAATCATGAAATTCGTATTTACAACTATTTAGACTCATTACATATTGAAACTTACAGGTATGTTATTAATTAATAGTGAGGCACTATCCAACACATGATGATCCATAACAGATATGAGTCTAACTAATATATCTGTAGATACCTGTATAATGAATACATGTATAATATAATACAAACAATATCTAAAAACCATCGCCTCTCTGCTATCTGTCTTTCCATCACTCTCTAACTCTCTGTCTGTCTCTCTGTCCATCTGTTACTCTCTATGTCGGCCTCTCTCACTCTCTGTCTTTCTCTCCCTGTCTGTCTCTCTCTCTCTCTCAGTCTCTCTCTCCGTAGATACCTGATGTAAGCCCATTAGTTGTTTTAATCTGGCTGTCTCAGATAATAACTGTCCCACTATATGTCTACTCAGTAACACATCTATAAGTAATGAATATAAATTAATTATCGTTGCCTCTTCAAACAAGGAATTATGAAATACATAATGTGTATTACTCACCTGGATCACATTGGTCCAGCTGTTCAAACACAGCTTCAATGAAATGATTGTAACGTTCAATATGAATTAACTGTGTGTTATCTATAGTGTATAATATAATGAATGTACATGTACACGTATATGACTAGTTGACTACATGTAGTACATACTGTACATGTACATAAATGAATATAAGGTAGTTATTTAGAATTTACTATATAACAACCATATCTTATACTGCATGTGTATACCATACTTAATAAGTGTTATTTATATGTGTACAGTATGGTATAGTATAATATTTATATAGTACATACATGCACATGTTCGTACATGTATATACATGTACATGTACATAAATGAATACAAGGTAGCATAACATACCTTATACTACATGTGTATAGTATACTGTATAAATGTTATTTACATGTATACAGTATGGTATAGTATAAGATTTATATAGTACATACATGTACATGTAGGTATATATATACATGTACATGTAGGTATATATATACATGTACGTGTACATGAAGGTATTGTTAAGATTATACTGTATTAGTTGTATTCTATGGTTCATGTAAGTATTATACAAGGTACATAGCTATTCTTATATGAAAAACACTGTCAAATGTTTATTGAAGTTGTTAATCTTCAGTATTACAATGTAGGACTTGAACATGTAACCACATACATGTATATATACACTGTACCATACCACACCACACACTGTCAAGTTGTATATATGTGTACATGTACAACATTTACAACATGTACAATGTACATATACATACATGTACATGTTACACTTACAACATGTACATGTACATATACAGGTACATGTAACACTTATAACATTGACATATACAGGTAAATGTACACATGTACATACATGTACATATACATGTACGTACATACATGTACATGTTACACTTACAACATGTACATGTACATGTACATGTACTGCACATTCTGATACATGTACTCACCCTTATGAAATTGTTGCCTATGCTTTTTCTTTTTTTTCTTTCTTTCAAAATCAGGAACAGCTTGATCATGAAGTCCAGGAGCTATAGAAAATCCTCTATCATTTTCATTTGAGTATCCATCAACTGGAGTCCAAGGGTACTTTCCATTAGTAACCATATTATCATTATCTACAATGTTACCAAGATGGTGTTGTGAAGGAGGTTGAGTACGAGAGGATGGAGTCTGAGAAGATGGAGTTGGAGGGAGTTTGGTTCTTGAGATGCTTACGGGTAATTTTAATGGTTTTCCTTTTATACTGTCGGCTTCAGAACCTATACAACAACAACAATACAACAAGTCAACAACAACAAACAAGCAATACAAGTCAAACAACATACATCTCTCCATGCATGTACATGTAGATATATATTATCTATTCATGTATATGTACATATTCATACATGTACATGTATATGTTTGTATATTACATGTAATCTCTTTAGACAAATCTACATGTATCCATTCATACATGATGTTATCTGAGATGAAAGAAAGAAAGACAGACACCTGAGGCAATGGAAAAATGAATGAAAAATGAGAGTTGCCTCAGGTGGGATTCGAACCCACGACACTCTGCACTCTGGACAGATGCTCTACCAACTGAGCTACCAAGGCAGCTCAGCTGGCAGGGTCCGAATCAAACATCTCATATGCCTGTATGATACATGTATTAATGTCTTCATATGTGTACATGTACAATAATGTCTTCTTCATACACATAAATATACGATATCTTCATACATGTACATGTACACCCATACATGTATACATGTACATGTAAGACATTGTAAGTATATTAATCAATCTCTCAATACATGTGCACATGTATATTATTCTCATCATATACAGTGAATATGTTGTAGATATATAATATATGTGTATATATATACATGTACATATACATTAATTAATCTCTCAATACATGTACATGTACGTACATTATTCTCATCATATAACACTAACTTGATGAAGATAATCTTCTTTTACTTCTACGTTGTGGTAATGAGGAAGTAGATAGAAGATCCTTTTTAATAGATACAACTAAACTATTAGTTCTTGTCCCTTTTCTCTTCACTGGTTGTTTATCTGAAGACCTAGGAGTTGAGCTACGTCTCTTCTTATCTGAGGAAGACTTAGAAGAGATCTTCTGTTCTTCCGAGAATGAATGAGGAGTTTGTCTCTTTTTTAATGATTTTGAAACTTGAGGTGGTGTGAATAATGAACTACACGAATCTGAAGTGTAGAAAACTATCACATGACATGTATTAATATCACATGACATGTATTAATATCATGTGACATGTATTAATGTATCACATGACTTTTATTGATATATCATATGACATGTATTGATCACATGATGTGTGCAAATTATCACGACATGCATTAATGTGCAAGTATCACATCACATTACGCATTCAATGTAATTGTACCATGAATATTTTGAGGTGATAATGTGGATGGAACAATGACATCAGCTGTTGATGAATGATGAGGAGAGGATGTGTGAACACTTTCCTGATGATATTGATCTAGAGATAAATAGATAGATAAAATAACAAATAGATGATAGTTTGTTATAAGGAGACTTAAATATACTCACTTAAATCAATTTTCTTGAGTTTGATTCTTGGTTGAGGAAATCCATTCTTCAGAAGGGCTTTAATTAGAACTGGTGATGTGATATCTGGTCTATACTCTTGCTTGGGAGGAGCTACTTTTAACTTCCTACAAGAAAAAACAATTTGGTAAGTAGACTACCAAAGGTGCGGAAATATTGAGCCAGCTACTGGACATTTTGACCTATTTCACCAGTATTGATTGTAATGTAGATTATGAAGTACTGCTAACACTTTTCATTACGAAGATACTCACATTTCAGCGATACAATTATAATCTATATAACAAAATCCCTGCTAGTTCTATTGAAGGTTGTTGGCGCCCAACATAACCTGATCCATTACACAAAAGATCCTAAACCAGGTTGTTCCAATATAGCTTCATCAGAATCCTGAACCCTAAACTAATCCTAAGCCCCATACCATAACTGTAAACCATACACTATACTCCAACCCCTACACCCAGTGAGGTTAAATGGATTAGAATATATAACTAACAGAAAATTTATATCAACTGATTGGAGAGTCTTGCTGATCTGAGAACATAATTGAGGATCCGTATGACTTAGTACTCGTCTATTTTCACTCTTTAATTCTCCATTACCAAGGACAGTAGCTTCCAGAGGTGTTGGGTGGTACGTTGGTAGAGGAAGGTCAGGCAAAACTGGAAAAAAAAAAAAAAAAAGTGAAATGAAATGAAGTAGTATTGTGTACTTACTGTCTGCCAGTAGGCCTACTCCAACCATGGAGGAATAATGCTCGCTTTTAGGAGCTGAAGTATTGCTGCTTTGCATTTCTAATTAATGCCCATTCCAGTCCAGTGAATGAATAACAGATAAGAGAGCTTTCACTCCTTCAATTCGAACTAGTCACAAACTATAGAGTGTCTCTATCATTTATGAAATAACTGCGAGAATGGAATGTCGAGAGAATGAAGCACCACCTGGTTAGAGAAAACAGTTTTACCGCCTATTCCGGCTTGGAGCCCATCCCACCCACGTGGTTAATTTAGCATCTATGATGCAGCAAGGAACATCAGAAACTCCATTGCAACAGATAGAAGAAATACTAGAGACTTACTCTACTTCTACAGATGTGATTCTTAGCTGTAGTTCAGGAGGAAGAGGAATGCATATCCAAGCTTGGGACATAAAAAATGGTGCAGTACTTCGAAATTACATTAGTGATTCCACTGGGGAAGGAAGTTGTATATGTATGGCTGGGGAAGACTATATATTATGTGCACTGAAAAATAAACCATTTATATTCGTTTGGAGGATTGATAAAGTAAATTTTATGCAGAATCAGCAGTATTTAGTAGTGTTAAAATGTGATCCACTCGTGAAAAAAATGTTTTATAATCATTTAGGAACAAGTGTACACACGCATTTCTTGTACCGGTCTTGTAACAGCCATGGCATGTCATCCTGAAGGTGTGTATTGTATTGGTGCTATCAGTGATAAGATAAATATATGGGAGGTGTGTTACATAACATACATATATACATAGTTTTACATACATCCATACATGCACACAAATACATACTTACAAACATGCATACATACATCATTACAACTTATGTACATACACGTATGCATACAACATACATACATACATATACATGCATACACACATACATACATACATACATACATACATACATACATACATACATACATACATACATACATACATACATACATACATGCATACATATATACACATATACATACATATATACATACATACATACATACATACATACATTTGCATATACATACATGCCTGCATACATACATCATAATTACAACTTACATACATACATGTATGCATACAACATACATACATACATATACATGCATACATACATACCTATAGGTGTCTACTGGTCATTTGTTAGCTCAACAATATCGTCACTACCAACCTGTCTCAACTCTGCATTTCCTCAAAGGAGGTCATCACTTCGTATCAGGTGGTAAAGATGGCATCGTGATAACTTGGAATCTAGGAAAGTAAATAAAGAGATATCAGTCATTAACTAAAATAATTATTCTAATTCCTAAATTTACCAGAGTTCTGTCACAGCAACGATTATTGCATATAAAAGATATACCTCACGCTCCCAAACCTCTTCAAAAAACTGATTTCAATTCTGGAATGACCCAATTCACAGGCACTCTTCATGTATGGTCGGACCACTCAATGGCTGTTACTAGTATAGCTAGCAGAGGAGATGAAAAAGGAATTCATATTTTCACAGCGTCCCTAGATCTCACTTGCAAAGTAAGATATATCAGGATGTGTATAAAATCCTTGTGGTCATTATCGTCTCTATGTAGTGGAAGTGGTTAGTATAATTTTGTTGCTATAATTCAACCTTTCTTTACATACAGTTGTACAATTTTGCAACTGGCGATCTCCTTTCTACATTTCTCTTCAACTCACCTCTTTCTTCCATTTCTGTTAATTCAAGTGGTCTCTGGTTGTATGTTGGATGTACTACAGGTCAAATTATAACTACTCCACTCTTTTTACCAGTAAGAATCAACACAGCTGCTATAGAACCTGACCAATCAGATTGCAGGATTTTTAATCTATATTAAAACAGTTTTTCATTATACTGATATCAGTATATATATATTA
>OX345647.1:5399509-5447009 GCA_947044365.1 Petrosia ficiformis
CCATTTTTATGCTCCTTTGCCCACTAAATTATCGATATTTGTTGCTGACCTATGTGATATGTTTAAAGGTGGTGTGTATGATACAAAAACTATTGCAGAATCTGGTATGATGGAATCAACTTCGTATTTGGAGTACTTGTTCCATAAGAGGTAAAGTAAAAACTATAAATTAAAAGGTTCTGTATGTATGTACATATGTATGTATGTACATATGTATGTATGTATGTACGTATATGTATGTACGTATGTATCTCATTGTATGTATGTATGTACACATGTACGTATGTACTATGAACATATGTACATTTGTGTTTATGTATGTATTCGTGTGTGTATCTATGTACCTTTGTATCAAGAGACGATTCTTGGTACCTATTTTACTATCACAATTTGTATTAATTATTAGTATTGTAATCAATGTTTTTGATACAATTTGAAGCATTAACTAAATTGGCTCAACTGTGGTTAGCATGTGTGCCATCAGGAATATATACCAATTAACAAAGAGTTAATGCTGTTAGTGACAATATAATCATAATTAACTGCGCCATCTGGCCCAAAGAGATAACTGTGCAGTGCGAAATAAGAAGCTCTTTGGGCCAGTGGTGTGCCATATGAGCTTATCAAAAACACTGATTAGAATTGTAATATTATTTATTATAATTAATGAATGTATTTATTTATTTTAGCTGGCGATTAAATACAATGCATAGTCTTAAAGAAGAAAGATATTTAGAATTGCAATCTATAACTTGTAGTTGTGCTATGGAGAGTGTGAAGTTTGTTTTATCAGCTGATGAAATGTCTAAAGATGTGCCAGATATCTGTACAGTATATGCTGTTAGTAACATAATTGATATGTGATATAAACTGTTATTTTTCCTTTTCTAGGGATACGGTTTTTGTCCAGAATTTGAAAAATGCACAAAAAGCCACAGTATCTATGATATTCTGAATCATGATGGAGTAACGCACGAAAAAGAAATTATAAAACGGAGAAGAAGAAAGAGGAAAAATAAAAAAACAAATCTAAAAGAAGCTTTTGATGATGAATTACATGAAGCAAAGAAGAGGTTAACAGAACCAGTGAGTGTTGATCTGTCAGTTCAAACAAAGAGTCAGCCTCTGGACAATAGTCCACTGACCACAACTCAAGCAGCACAAAATGAAAAAGAGGACGATTCACTGATGGAGAATCTCACAAATGATCCTCCATTACAGGCAACTCGAACAGTAGAGGATGGAACAGTATCGATCATAGATGATTCACGAATGGAGAATCTCATGAATGATCCTCCATTACAGGCAACTCAAACAGTAGAGGGTGAAACAGTAACAATCATAGATGATTCACAAATGGAGAATCTCACAAATGATCCTCCATTACAAACGACTCAAACAGCTCAGATTATAGATAATAAATCATTAAATAAATCTCCTATTCAAACCTCCTCAGGACACAGAGCTGGTACAGATGCTTTTGCTACAGGTTTCTATTTCTTAAGCTCTGGACTGCACCTCGCAGGTAAATCTAGTAAGGATCTATTGTCAGCTCTTAGTGAATACCGTAATAAGATCGCTCTTGGTGGCAAACCTATGCCACTTCTAATTACTAAAAGTCAGTACAGTAGTACTTCTGATAATCACAGAAAGATTCAACAAAAAATATTAAAAGAAACATTTACAACATGAATGTATACTTGTAACACTAGGCTCACATATACATTATTTTAAATACAATTAAAATTTATTTTTTTTAAATTATAATAACTATTTCTTTCAAAAAAAGTAAATAATTTCAGTTATTTGAAGAGACATAATTCTCTTTTTCAGGTGCCAGATTGACATACTCCCTAGCTGGATCTACTTCGCCTCTTGAGTACAATTCTAATCGATTCATTATCTGTTTCATTGAAGGTCGTTGTGAAGGTATTCTAACCCAACAGCTTCTCATGATGTCATACACTCCCATTGGACAATTGTCTGGTCGCTCTAATACTTTAGAATCTTTTATAAAATCTATTACTTCATGATTTGAAAGACCAGTATAGGGAAGTTGACCATATGTATACACTTCCCACATTAGTGTACCAAAGGACCATACATCACTTTTTAAAGTGAATTTACCATAAAGTAAAGCTTCAGGTGGCATCCATCTTATTGGTAAATAGTTTTTCTTCCCTGCGCCAATTCGATAATAGTTCTGTGCACTTATATTTCGTGATAGTCCAAAATCTGCAATCTTTGCTGTAAACTCACTATCTAATAAACAGTTACGTGAGGCTATGTCACGATGAACAAAATTCAGACTTGCAAGATAGTCCATTGCCCTTGATAGCTGTAAAACCAAAGAGAGAAAGTTATCTGGAATGAGGGAGAAACCAGATGGACTATAATCTTCATCGTTAGGATTGGAAGATCGTAGACAATAATCTAAAGATCCTAGATCCATATATTCAAATATCATGCACCTCTGAGCAGATGCAGTACAAACTCCTAATAGTCTGACTATATTAGGATGATCAAACTGAACACAAACGCTGACTTCCTTTGCAAAATCCTGAAGCCTCTCTGGATTAGCATCATCTTTAAGAGTCTTAACAGCTACAAACTCACCAGCAGTATAGTCACCACGTACTAAACCAGGAGCTCTGGCCTTGAATACATTTCCAAAGTATCCTTCTCCAAGCTCATCAACAATATCAACAAGAGCAAAGTTATATTCAATATGATACTCATCTAGGAATTCAAAAGGATTGTTTACAGTGTTAAGTGCATAAAGATTAGGATTATCTATTTGATGTTGAGCTAACTCTTCTAAATGTTTGACATGTTGTTTCTGTCTCCTGGATACCAGCAGTAGAACTAAAACTATTACTATTATTATAATGATTATAAATATCGCTAGCAATAGTGTAGAGGAAATGATAATCTGAGATTCCCTCTTTTTTGGAGGAGAAGAATGAACTATGTTAGAATTAAAATATATTCAAACATACTCACAAATACAATATTGTATGTAGATTACATACATACATACATAGGTATAGATGTGCATATGTATGTAGTATATCCATATTTATTTGTAGTAGGTGGTAAAAAACTACATACATACACTGTAAAAACTAATAGGTTATTTTAACCTTCAGTTGGTTATATGAGTTTCAGTGCATTTGTATTTTCCTCCATGCTGATTTATTTTTCCTGCTAGCTAATATTTACAAGTCATGCACAGTTCATTTGATCTTGATCTATATTGACTAGTATAAAGTACATGTCATAACATGACACATGGTAACAAACATATTAATACAATGTAGCTATATACATATAGCATAGTATTATATAGGTACAACCTGTGGTGTATTATTTATGAAAACAAAAGATGTTACTACCTCATTCCAGAGTAATTAAATATGCACATGAATTTGTACTTGTAATAGCAAACATGTGATATACTCCACAGATATTTGAAATGCCAGCACATGTATGTAATTATTATGGGATTTACATGTTTAAAGTACATGTACACTGTATTGCTTTTGTCAATGTAGCTATATACGTATCATAGTATTATATCAGTACAACCTGTAGTGTATTATTAGTATTCCAATTCCAACATCTGTGAAAACAACAGAACTTACTAGCTCATTCCAAAGTAATTAATTATGTACATGAATTTGTACTTATAATAGCAAATAATGTGATGTACTCCACAGATATTTGAAAAGTCAGCACATGAATGTACCATTCTTCATTATGGCATGTACCTTATATACTAGTCAATATATATGTAGATCAAAATCAAAACATTACCTAGCTAGGCAAAACAGCATTGATTTATATAGTCTCAGGAGGAATTGAAACTCATGTAACCAAATGAGGGTTAAAATAACCCATTCAGTGTTACAGTGTACATACATACATACATACATCCATATTTATATATACATATTTGTATGTATGTATACATATATAATTACATACATTAATACAAACATACATATTTATAGACGTAATCATTATGATCGTTGTTATTTATACAGTACATAACAATGAAGCTTGTACTGTATTATAACATACCAGTATCTGTTGGAGTACAATTCCTGGTGAAGAAAAAATCAAATGTATTATTAAATACAATTCCTTCCACTATAGTTGAAAAGTCTAAATGAACATCTACATTTGTAACTCCTATTGTTAGACATGGTAGAGTCATGAAGAAATCTGTAGAATAATTGTTTTAGTATACATGGGTGGATAGATGGACAAATGGATTGATAAACTGATGGATAGATGGATGGATGAATGAATGAATGAATAGATGCACAGATGTGTTGATGAGCAAATTGACAAATGAGACCAATGGTTAATCAATGGATACAAAGATTGATACTTACACAAATCTTCTTCAAATATAAGCCCTTCGAGAGGTATATCAGCTTCAGGAGGTCCAAGAATTGATGTATCTCTGGATGACAAGGACATGCTGTATATAACCTACATTGTGTATAAAAAGATGAGTTGTAAAATGGGCTTCAGCCATGCAGAGTACGTTGCAGCTTCTGTTATTCTCATTTGTTATGTTAGCCAATTTCACTGTATCTATACGACTTCTGTGCAATGAATACGAGTATAATATATAATCTCAATATTTTATTTTTAACACACTGGATTAGCTGTTCTATAAATGTGCAATCATTAGAACAATGTTGCAGTCAATACTCTCACAATATTAATTAATAAACTATTTCAGAATGTATATATGTGCCTCCTCTCAGGTTTAAATCATTTGAACCTGAGTAAAGGGATATATAGTTATACATGCCTGTATTTGAATTTGTTAGACAGTTATATTATAAACATTGTACAGATTGGACTAAAATGGATGTCAGTTTTATATCTAAAAAGTATTTTCTTACTGGAAATGTAGTATTAATATACGGAATTTGGTCCCTACGAAAGAACATTTCAAGTCCAGGAAATTGGACACCTATGGGAAGTCTGCGATTAGTTTCAGGATCTTTGATATTAGGTTGAAGTCCATTATTTATATAACCAACTGTACAAAAGGTAGCTGTCCTATCCTCAGGATCAAACGTACCTGAAAATCAACAATAATTATTTTATGATATTGATCATACAAAAATTGATATATTCCTCGACTCACCAACCAATAGATCCCAGCTACCTTCACCTGCTGTAACAAGTGATATTGATTGATTTCTAGATAAACAAATTTCAGCGATTAATGTGAATATTGGAAATGAAGGATCACACAAGCGTTGATATCGATCTAAAGTAGATATCATCATGATATATTGAATAATGTCATTTCAAAACATACCTTCACACCGATAGACAGAATAGAATGGACCAATGGTCATATATACACCATTTAAGTGTTCAAATGGCTCAGTACCTACAGTTATACAGCCTTCTAAAATGACAGTTCCATTCTCTCTACAGCAGAAATCAACTGTATTATCTAATAGATTTATTGACTAATAAACATAATTATATTGCATTAGCTGTTAATGATACCTGTAATGTCTCCAGGTAATAGCACTCCATTATTTGGTGTAATATCATTAAATGGTCCTAGCACTGTTTCATTTTGTGAAATGATACTCAACGAATAATACAGCTATTTAATTAACAGAGATACTTATGTACAATCATTAAAATACACAATATAACCTCTTTTATATAATACATACATATACACATAATTATATATATTTATTTGTAGTATATAACATTACATACATATCATAATTCTGAGATTTAGTTCCCTAGTTTAATACCTCATTGTTAGCCACTATGTGGAGAGGAACTTGCTGAACAGCACTGGGAATAGTAGCATAAGATCCACCTGTTGTAGTAGCAAAGAACGACGACACCTCACCATTGTTAATCAGACTTACTTTACCATCAGGATCTTCTAAAATACTCAATAAAGCAGCAACTATATATATACAGACAGATAATTGTAAATTGCTCAGGCAGTTCAATAATCTAACCATTTTGAAGTTCTTCATCAACTGATGGATCAAGGTATACACGTAATCCTTCAACATTAACTAATGAAGACTGTCCATAAATTTGAGGGCAAACTGCAACAACAAATGATTCATCTAAGTATCCAGATATAAGCAATATTAACAATATTAGAGCCATTTGAAGATTCAGCAAGATAAGCTTATGACATCATAATGAAGGTCATTATTGTTGTTATATAAACTGTGATGGAATTCAAAGTGTGTAGTGTATAATTTACAAATACTGCATGTGTGTTGTACTAAAGTATATGTAAATAATTAGTATAACATATTAACATAAGAAAGAACACATAATAGAATATCAAGTAGCAGTAAACATAATAATTTAAGTCTATGACAATGTTATCTCTTTTTCGGGTGCCAGATTGACATACTCCCTAGCTGGATCTACTTCGCCTCTTGAGTACAATTCTAATCGATTCATTATCTGTTTCATTGAAGGTCGTTGTGAAGGTATTCTAACCCAACAGCTTCTCATGATGTCATACACTCCCATTGGACAATTGTCTGGTCGCTCTAATACTTTAGAATCTTTTATAAAATCTATTACTTCATGATTTGAAAGACCAGTATAGGGAAGTTGACCATATTTATACACTTCCCACATTAGAATACCAAAGGACCATACATCACTTTTTAAAGTGAATTTACTATAAAATAAGGCTTCAGGTGGCATCCATCTTATTGGTAAATAGCTTTTCTTCCCTCCGCCAATTCGATAATAGTTCTGTGCACTTATATTTCGTGATAGTCCAAAATCTGCAATCTTTGCTGTAAACTCACTATCTAATAAACAGTTACGTGAGGCTATGTCACGATGAACAAAGTTCAGACTTGCAAGATAGTCCATTGCCCTTGATAGCTGTAAAACCAAAGAGAGAAAGTTATCTGGAAAGAGGGAGAAACCAGATGGACTATAATCTTCATCGTTAGGATTGGAAGATCGTAGACAATGATCTAAAGATCCTAGATCCATATATTCAAATATCATGCACGTCTGAGCAGATGCAGTACAAACTCCTAATAGTCTGACTATATTAGGATGATCAAACTGAACACAAACGTTGACTTCCTTTGCAAAATCCTGAAGCCTCTCTGGATTAGTGTCATCTTTAAGAGTCTTAACAGCTACAAACTCACCAGCAGTATAGTCACCACGTACTAAACCAGGAGCTCTGGCCTTGAATACATTTCCAAAGTATCCTTCTCCAAGCTTATCAACAACATCAATAAGAGCAAAGTTATATTCAATATGATACTCATCTAGGAATTCAAAAGGATTGTATACTGAGGCAAGTGCATAAAGATTAGAATTATCTATTTGATGTTGAGCTAACTCTTCTAAATGTCTGACATGTTGTTTTTTATTCCTAGATACTAGCAGTAGAGCTAGTACTATAATTATCACGATTGCTAAAACAATTAGCACTGGAGACACAGTGAGAGGAATAATTATCTTCAGGTTTTCTGATAATGTGGAATCAGTCATTGAAGGGGCTGTGAAATTAATGATAGCATGTACATACATACACTGTATATATATATATATGCCACATATATAATGTAGACACTCTAAGGCCAGTGTCCTCAAGCTGATTGCATAAATACATTATAAAGATGTGGTGAGAGAGAGAGAGAAGTGAGGTTGTATTGTGTTATCTGTTTACAATCAATAAATTTCTACATTATGCATCTCATGGTTGGTATAATCACTTACTGGAATTGCTTGGAGTACAACTTCTGTGAAAATAGAACTCGTATGTGTTGTTAAAAACATATCCATCAATGAGTGTAGAGTAATTAACATATACATCTACTATAGTCAAACCAATTGTATTACATGGTAAGTTCATAATAAAAACTGTAAAGTGAGAATGAAAGAAATTAATGAAATATACTTTAAGTTGTGGAACACATAATGTCTGCTTATGGCTAGACAATTAATAATGACATTGTTTTATGATTATCATGACATACAAAGCTCATCTTCGAATATTCCTTGTAGAGGTACAGTAGTGGTAACTGTGAGTATTGAAGTATCACGTGGTACATACAGCATGCTATAATAAGTCTGTAAGAAGAAAATACACATAACTGATATACTAGTATTAATGTAGGGCTGGTTGATTATGTCAGCATAATTATTGTATCAACTTACTATCACAATATTGCAAATTATATATTGCTTTCCTATACTGAGCTGAGGAGGAATAGCACACTAATTACCTCAGGATACAATTTCCTAAGCCTATGTACTTTTTATTATAATAATTATACCGTTATTTGAAATGTGTTATGTATCGGTATTATAATTATAGAAATAAAGCAATCTAATTGGTCAGATGTGATGTTATACTCATATAATTATATATAGTAGTGAAGGATTGATGAATATTTTGCTTACAGGAGCTGTCCAATTAAAGACATCTAAGCGACGTTCAAAGAAGAAGTCTATACCAGAAAATGATTCTCCAATAAAGACTCTGCTATTAATATCAGGATCGAGTAGTAGGGGATCTACTCCTCCTACTTTAGCATAAACTCCACAAAATGGATCTGAAACATCTAAAAAAAACATTAAAAAAAATGAAAAAACATGTACGGGGATATAAAAAATAAAAAAAGTAGCTATATTACACAGAAAGGATTGTGATGATATACAATTTTAAACAATGTACATATATAACCACCTTCATACTAGCCCAATGTAAGTACATAGTTATACATAGTAAAATAATTATACAGTATGTAGCTATACTTATGTATAGTAAATGGTTAGTTTAATTTTGTTTTAATGTACACTATTATTGTGTGCTTTAATATCTCTACATGTTTTTTTCATAAAATATAATTATTATATATATGTTATTTATAAAATAGAATTCTAATCAATATTAAATATTCTCATAGATGTTGTATACACATTAACCTGTTTGCCAACGTACCAATAAAAAATCTCCATGCTCCCTCATCAGATTCAGCCAGTGCTATTGTTTGTTCCTGTGTGAAACAAAACTCTACAAGAACAATATTTGTAGGAAGAGAAGGAGAACACATCCGAGGATATGGATCTGTCAATCATGAGAATAATTTGAATTTCAAACCTCTTTCATTTGTTGAAGTAAGATTACGTTGAGATTGAAACTGAACATGTGTACTATACTATGTAGTGGAGTAGAAACATGAAAATGATTGGAGAGGTCAGAGTCCCTAATGGACGTTAAGCCACAGTAAGGGGGAGAGTGCCGGAAGTAGATGGGACCCCTCCCAAATGGAGCGCAAAGCCAAAAGTTTAGTATTATCATGCAGACCATCTTGTGGTCAGTTGCGGTGTGTCTGCAGCTCTGCATCAGCTGACATTAACTGTTTTCATGATGCAAGCTACAATATACAAAGAATATTGGGGGAGGCCCCTGTTCCTAATCCTATATGTATCATACTGTATATATATGTGAACTGGAAGTGAGTTCGGCTTGAATATTACGCTATGTATGAGCACAAGAAGTCTTATCCGCCTATTTCCATACATAAATTATTATGTCAATTCAGTTTCAATTCAACATGACTTGTATTTGTAGTTATTTACCTGCACATTGATATGGTGCATAAAATGGACCAATAGTAATATATTGACCATCCAGTTGTTCAAATGGCTCAGTACCTACAGTTATACAGCCTTCTAAAATCACTGTTCCATTCTCTCTACAGCAATACTCAACTTGCAAATCTGAAACAAAAAGGATATATATATATGTGAAATAATATATCTATTTATTCCACATACATACCTTCGGTTATACCAGGCATTAGAATTCCAGTATTTGGAGTAACATCATTGAATGGTCCAAGAACTGTTCCATTGGATGAGAGGACAGTCATAGAGTAATACCACTACAAGAATGCATCATGAATGTAAATAGATTCAATGCTCTCTCATATTTATATGGGCCATACGACTTAACCTCATTTGTTACTTCAATATGGAAAGGTATTTCTTGTACGGCGCTTGGGATTGAAGGTGCAATCATAGCTGTGGCTTCACTAGCAAAAAATACTCCCACTTCTCCATTGTCAATGACACTGATCCTATCATCAGAATCTGCTAAGACACTGAGTGAGGCAGCAACTATACAGGAAAAGGATCATTAGCCTTTTGACCAGCACATGTACCTTATGCATGGTATGTATATACAACTTATAATGAAAGTATTAAATATTTAGTTCTAACTATAAACTGTGCACAGAGTATGGTCCCAGTCAGCCCTTCAAAAAAAAAACCCATCATTCTAGTTAATAAGTTTATAATGTACTGAATTTAAAATCCATTATTTCTTCAGTTTATTATTCTAACCATCTTGTACTTCTTCATCATTTAGATCAATATACACACGCAATCCTTCTGGATTAATTGAAGTTTGTCCAGAAATGTGAGGACAACTTCCACCCACATCAACAGGTATCAAAATGGTAACAAGACACACAAAAAAGAAAGCAATCATAATAATAGCTAGTTCTCAAAAGATGAGTCAGTCACAGCAAAAATATACACATCCCCCAATGACACATATCAACACCTTACACAATTAGTCTGGATATTTGTAGCTACATAAACTAATACTAGTATTTTAAAGTGTGATAGTTGTAAAATATTATATTATAACAATTAGACTGTGCATGATGTATTCCAATATTATTATAATATGTAATATTAATATGTACTATTATTTATACTGCTTTGTCAAGTCACTGTTCAACAGGACATGATACTGAATCAGACGGAGTGTGACTCTTTTTAGCAGTTAGTTCTCCTTCAACTGCTTCTTCGGCTACCTAAAGAAATGAAACACAACATTAATAATATAAAACACTGTTGATCATGTGATCTATGGCCAATAAGATTCCAGAAAACACATCACAAGATGGAACATTAAATCACAGTTACTTAATGATAATATGCATAATTATATATACAGTAGATTTTTAAAATAATAATAATATTTATAAACAATAAAGCATTAAAATGATATTGCAGAGCGAACAGAAAATTACACGTAAGTGGCAACCACTCAAAAGTTCTATGACAACTAGTGACTTTTAGTTAACTAACCTATAACTAAATTACAAATAACTAAAATGAAAATTGGCCAATAATGGGCAGTTAACTAAAACTAAAACCCTTTTAGTAAGCCTAATATTATATTAGTTAATTAAAATGAAAATTGGCCAATAATGGGCAGTTAACTAAAACTAAAACCCTTTTAGTAAGCCTAATATAATTTTAGTTAATTAAAATGAAAATTGGCCAATAATGGGCAGTTAACTAAAACTAAAACCCTTTTAGTAAGCCTAATATTATATTAGTTAATTAAAATGAAAATTGGCCAATAATGGCAGTTAACTAAAACTAAAACCCTTTTAGTAAGCCTAATATTATATTAGTTAATTAAAATGAAAATTGGCCAATAATGGGCAGTTAACTAAAACTAAAACCCTTTTAGTAAGCCTAATATTATATTAGTTAATTAAAATGAAAATTGGCCAATAATGGCAGTTAACTAAAACTAAAACCCTTTTAGTAAGCCTAATATTATATTAGTTAATTAAACTATAACTAAACTAAAATCGTGATAAACTCACACTATAACTATAACTAAAAGTGGTTATTATTGTCATACTAAAACATCACTAATTCTGACTTGTAATAACTAGTATGTAATCACATAAAATGTGTCGTAACTATTAATTAATTATGCATTTGTGTATATTAATATCAAAGACTCACTCTTTTTCTTTTCAGCTGATTATCGGAAGAGGTGCTATCCACAACTAGTGCTTGATTATCACCATTCATCTTCTGTGGCTAAATACAATACTATGAGCAATAGCATTATGATAACAACATTGGATGTTGAACAATGGAAATAGCTAAGAAGTATGAATAAATAATAGAAGTATTATCACTAATAAACAGAGGCTATATTGTAGTCTGACTACGAGTTAAGTAACAATGACAGCAACTTGAATATTTTGAGTCGGTATGTACGGTTTTCAGAGAATAGATTCTTAATTCGTGTCATTTACCTAACTACTCCTATTAAAGTATTTCTAAAAACTATACATACCTTTTTGCGAACAAGATGAGAAATATCAGTGATCTTTTCGTCTGTTTTTGGACTCTTACGTACAGAAATCTATTAAAAGTTTATATCATCAATATCAACACATTATAATCAGGTATATCACTCACCTCCGACACGTTTTCACTGACAAAGGATGGAGCTAATCCAGTTGTCGTATCTGGTGCAGCACCCTGAAGTAGGACATGACTCCATTAACTAATTATATAGGTCATGACTCAATTAATTAATTTATATAGGTCACTACTCGATCTAAACCTTGGCTGTTCAAATATGACTACATCAAAACCTATTCCAAACTCTATGCCCAACAAATTTGGGTTCCAGGTTTTAAATTAGGTCAGAAGTTCGATATACATATTCTTTCATACTTATCTAACCTCTTCTTCCTTATTAATCTGTGTCACCTTCTTTGTTTCTTCAACATCATTGATCTATGTACGTACAATTATGAATAAATATAATAGCTAGCTTAATACCACCTTTGGCGGTTTAAGCTAGGCAAGCGTAGTATGTTCTAAGCATAGCAGTGTAGTATGGTCATGGAAAGAATTATTATCTAGAATCATAATTTTATATAACATGAACGAATGTATTTTTTATTATTGTTTAAGTCTGACTGTGTTCAATCTGACACGAATATCGATTAATTATATTAGGGGCGTGTCTATACTATACTAAATTCAAAATGTCCAGAAGAGATGATTTCAGTAAGAAAACAATAGAGCTGTTAGCAAGAAGAGCAGGAGGAAAATGCGCTATTTGTAGCTGCGCAACTTGGGGTCCAAATGACAAGCCGTATTCTTCTACTAATATCGGCCAAGCTGCTCATATTGCGGCGGCAGCAGAGGGTGGTCCAAGGTATGATTGGAATATGACTCCAGAGGACAGGTGTAGTGTGAAAAATGGAATTTGGTTGTGCTCTAATTGTCATGATAAAGTAGATCGAAATGTTGAAACATACTCGGTACAAGAATTACGTAAATTAAAGACAGGTGCAGAGAGTCGGGCAAGAAAGGACTTAGGTGTGTCTCATGCAACAGCCATCCCTAGTGCCAACAAGAGAGAAGAACTTGCACACAGTATTTCTGGCATAGCCATTGTTGAGATTCACAAGACGAAAGCCAAATTTACAACTTTAAAAGTAAATTTAGAAGAGGCCAAGGAGATACTTACCTCAATAAACTTTATCGATATCAATAGAGGAGAATATTACTTACCTGAAGTTGGTAAAGAAATGATACACCTCTTCTTTGGACTGGTAGGGTATAATAACAATGCCTCTATCCATCTAGAGGTGATTCGTCATGTTAGTGATATAGCACATAAATATCACTCTACATGGGGAACAGCCGAGGTGACCGATGTTTGTGAACTACTGAAGACAATAATTAAAGGTTTCAGTCCTCGAAGTACTGTGTTCCAGTCTGCTATTGCTCTACTCAAAGATGTAATTCATTTGTTGAAAAAGAGCGATGCAAGCGTTAGCAAAGTAGCCACTGATTGTCTTAAAAGCATACAAACAATGACGAAACGTGTTATAAAAACTCGTGCTGCTGGAGTGGAGAGTGTAGATTTTGAAGAGATAAAAGAAACTCCATTGAAAAAAAGAAAGTTGGAAGATGAAACAAATGATATTGAGGTTGAGGAGTATCTTAATAAAATGGCTAAGCTTGCAGGAATTGAAGAGGTAGATTCTATAGAAGATGAAGATCTTGAAGAGGAGATCATAGAAATGGGATTTGAACCTAACATTATTTAAACCTTACAAAGAGTATATTTATTTCTATAAGTTATTAGAAATATAAACATACATTTTATATTTTATATGTATTAAATTTTATAAAAATGAATTACTTAAAATTAGCAGCTGATTTTATTATGTCAGTATATAAGCGTACATCTACATGGTTGCCATGGTTTCAGCACTGTGATTATATGCTTTGTATACTAGCAGTTTGGAGTGTGTCCATGATTTAAAGTTGTCATAAGTGTCCAATGTTCATAAACACAGACATTATTAGTGTTGTTTTAGTTAACTATAACAAAAAGCCCCAAGTAAATTACAAGATGTAAAATGAAAATTGATTAATAATGGGACTTTTAGGTGGTTATTAACTAAAACTAAACCCTTTTAGTTAATTCACTATTACTAAATATCACTAGATGCAAGAAGTTTAGTATCTTTAAGTCTTTAACTATGGTACGGTAACTGTCTATCGGAGAACATCAAACAAAATTCACAACTTACTTTTGAGTCGATATCAGGTAAGAGATCACTAAGTTCTGTTATCTCTCTCTGTAAAGTTGATTTCTCTGTTTCATCAGTCATCTTATCTAATTGATTCTGAAGCATCTCTGGATACAAACAATAATAACAACAATTTAAGCGACATAAATACAAACAACCTTTCCGTATTTCAAGAACACACTTGGCTGCACAGTATTCCTATTTTGAATAGTATGAATATACTCATTACACTTGTAATCTTCCTCACCTCAACTGCTTCATCAAATGTTTTTGCTAGTGTATGCGCTAATCCCAACTGAAAGTGACTTTGGAAAAATTTAAATTAAATGATGTTACTAACGACACACATAATAATTTTGATAATAAATTTACATTTTATTTACCTACCTACTCAATTTAACATGATATACAAACATAATTACATCTATCAAATCCACCTAATCTATCCATCCACCGATTCTGGGCCATTCACCATACGTTACGTTATGCATACGTTTGTCCATGCATCATCCATCCATCCTTCTGTCTGTTCGTCCGTCTGTTCATCCATCCATCTATCCATCCATCCATTACATACATTTCAGCCAGTCGTCTGTCATCTGGAGGAAGCCAAGCTTCCCTCAGTTTCAAACATGTAGTAAAGTCTTCCACAGCTTTATCATACTGATCTAGAAGAGAACACATTATTTATGCTATACAACACAGAGGACTCATACCTGATTCTAGACTAACTTCACCTAACAATAGACTAACTTCAGCTAACTTCAACTGTGCTTCTTGTGTCTGTGATCTGTGTACATTTGTACATAAACAGTTATAAACAATGTATTTTAATAATAGTACTAGCAAATAGAACAGGGACACATACAGCAATGACAAAGAAATAACATCACCAGGTTGCACCTTCGCTGATACTACAGTGTGCTCTGATATCTGCATCCATATTGAAACCAACGTCATGCCCTACAAAATATCTGCAGCACAGAAATTGTAATGAGAACTAACTGATGGCAGGGCTCACAGGTATAAGGACAGGGTTCACTGGTATAAGGGCAGGGCTCACTGGTATAAGGACAGGGCAGGGCTCACTGGTATAAAGGCGGGGCTCACTGGTATAAAGACAGGGCTCACTGGTATAAGGGCGGGGCTCACTGGTATAAGGGCAGGGGTCACTGGTATAAGGACAGGGCTCACTGATATAAGGCCAGGGCTCACTGGTATAAGGACAGGGCTCACTGGTATAAGGACAGGGCTCATAGGTATAAGGGCGGGGCTCACTGGTATTTCTCCGCTCCAGAGTTTGAAGCCAGTATCAAACTCTGGATGTTCTCTGAGAAGAATATTCCCAGACCAATTTATAGTACTGTGTTCAGTTTTTCCTTCACCCCGAAAATTACATGTACAAACCTTATAAATGCATTTACCTACTTTTGATATATCACTCTTGAAACTTCCAATACTTCCCAAGCTACTTGTAAATTACCAGGTTCTTCTTCTTCTCCATCTCCTGTCTTTCCAGTGTCTGCCTCACCTACTGCTGATTTAGTTTCAGAGGAAGAACCAACTGCTGTAGCTGTAGCACTTGACGTATCATTTGCTTCTCCTGCCTCCTCCTCCTCCTCGTCATCTTCTTCCTGCTCATCCTCATCTTCTTCCTCCTCGTCACTATCTGATTTATCTTGGGGGACAGGAACCCCTTCACCTAGTACAGAACTCTCATGACTGTAGAAACGAAACGAATGGTTCATTTTGTATCAATATTTACAACAAATTAACAAGACTAGTATACTAAAATAAAATATTTCAATCCGAAGACCAGATAAGAGTTGAAAAAGACCTTTGGGTTGAAATGTAATGTTCATCATAATTATTATCATGTTATTAAAGCTCACTACAAAATAAAGACCAGTATAATTATTATAATTTAATCAAGGATTGTCTTTTTTGCATAAACCAGCCTAATTAAGGAGCAATATTTAATTAAGCTACTCAAATTACATAAGCTGATGAAATAGTGTTGTTTTAGTACGACAATAATGGTATTAATGGCCATTTTAGTTATAGTATGTATAGTTTATCAATATTTTAGTTATAGTTATATAGTAGTTTAGTTATAGTTAATTAACTAATATAATATTGGGCTTACTAAAAGGTTTTCGGTTTTAGTTAACTAACTAAAAGTGCTCATTATTGAACAATTTTAATTTTAGTTAGTTATAGTTATTACAATAGACTTGTAATTTAGTTATAGTTTAGTTACCTAAAAGTCACAATGTCTTACTAAAAGGGGTTTTAGCTAAAACAACACAAGTTAGCATTCATAAATTATTATAAACTCCATTTTGAAATACAGGACAATGTAATATGGGTTTCATACAGATTCTCCCCTACACAGCAATCCCCCTTCTCCGGAATTTCGTGGTGAACTCACCAAGCTAATTCTAAAAGCGATTTCCCATATAAGAAATATGGCTCAGCTAACACATCTGCAACTTGACCGTGCTTGGTAACCCTTTGTAGTAAAAAAAAAAATGACATTAAAATAGTAACATTAGATATAGAATGGGTTGCTGACATTATTTCACAAGCTTCTTGAAAGGCCATCGATGCTGTCATGAATTCTTTACAAGCCATTGCTCTCCGCCCTTCGGCCAGAAGCTCCATTTCCTTTTCTTCGCTCTCCTGTCTATAGTAAATTTTAATACATATTATATTAAGTAACTAATTGCATTAATGTATACAACAGTGGAGCATCAGGAAACCTTTGTTCAGTAGGACAAATTCCTTGTTTATCCATTTCTCTTTAATTTGAGTAATTGAGTTTCCCGCGACACACCCGCTCAATTAATGAGCATGCGCATAAGTGAAACCACGTGGTAGATTCGATCTGGAATCGATCATGGACAGCCTAAGCCCAGCCAGTATGGATGCCTTAAAACTTGTGAATACGTTCGCAGAAAGAGAAAACTTTGGATTTCAAGAGTTCCAAAAAGAATGGACAGCTAGCAGATTCTATTACTTGCACTGTGTTGGAAAAGATCTTAACGCTAAAATTGTTGTACTGGAAATGATGTTTGCTTCAATGGTCAGTATAATTGCAGATGAGGAATACCGTTTAGTGGAGAGAGTAGGAGCTCTGTATCTCTGCTACAGTTTATACTTCACTCAACCTAGTCCAAACATGGTGAAAATACGTGTTAGTACTGAAGATTGGAGAAAGCTACTGGCATTGCACGATCAGTTCCGATCTAAAAAACTTCACGATGCAGATTTTATTTTCTGTCAGTTGAAATCTTTTTCAGTTTTCCTGATTTGTGCATTTCGTAAAAAGCTCTGTCTTGGTCAACAAGGCGAACTTATGAGTACGGAACTTTTGTCTTTAGGAGATCAGCAATCTGTCTCGCCTGAAAGCGAATTAATGATAAATTTGACAAAGACTCAAGAGTTATTACACGAATATAACATTTTAAAAGAATCAATTTCGGATCATTTACCAGACCATGTGCTTACAAAGTCAACTGAAATCGATGACTTACTTTCGACGTCCAGGTTAAAGATACTAAGAATGTCAAGTGATGAAAAGATGGATAGGTCGGAGAGTAGTCATGAAGATGACAAAGAAATATTGGAAGAAAGTGAAAGTAGATGGAGAGAAATATTAAGAAAGGCATACAAAGATGCACCTAAATGTATTAACAAAGTGGGAAGAAAAAGATCACATCAACAATAATCATTATATGTATATACATGTACATGTATTATGTTTTTAGTTTAATTTGGTGGGTGTGGTTTCAAGTTAATTACAATTAATTAAAGTATTATTGCCACGCCTAGTTTTAAAAAGCAAAAGTTGTCTTGTGTTTTAGAAACGTAGAGATGCCTGCTTCAGCGATATATGTATTGGATCTTAAGGGCAAGGTAAACTTCAAAACTGTATCTAATAGTGTCACAATTTTCTCTGCATATTTTAATACAATGAGCACCATTTATACATTGTTTGATTGTGTCCCCTTAGACTCTTATATCACGTGACTATCGAGGAGACATTGAACTATCTGTGATCGAAAAGTTTCTACCACTTGTAATGGACAACGAAGAAGAGGGGTTGATTTCGCCAATTATAATACATGAAAAAGTCACCTTTGTTTACATAAAACACAACAATTTATATCGTATCCTTTTATAAATACTCATACCCATATATGGACATAGGGTATTGGTATACCTATATTACTTAAAATAGCCAGTCTTGTAGGATATTGTATGGTGAAGTACAAAGTACTGGTCAACCAGCCTCTCCCCTTTTCCTTGCAGTTGTAGTCATGATATCGTATTTATGAGGGTGTGTTGTATACCATAATCACATCCAGTGGAACATGTAGCAGTGTAGATTGTGACTGGACTCTCCCCTTAGTCTGATTGTCAAAAATGAGTGAGGGTGGTTCATCCGACTAACAATATATAGAGAGAAAATGAACAGTGAAAATAGCTATGTTAAACTGTCCGATAGTCAATCGACCACACCCCTCTTTACAGTAAATATTACTTTCGATTGTAGGGACACCATTCTCTAGGTCCCCGGGTAGGGGTTGAAATCTAAATATTGAATATTTATTACGGAATGGAAAGTGAGCAGTAATGCCAGCTAGACAAAACCTGTGGTATATATATTATGTTGCTAAGCAACATGTAATCCTTTGATTTAACCACACCCACACATCATAACAATCTTGTTCTTTTCTTAATGTAATATTTAGTGGTTGCTACAACTATCAAAAATGCTAATGTTACAATCATCTTTTCATTCCTCCATACACTGGTTAAGGTAAATACATGTACATGTGATAATGGATAAGTTGAACAAGTGCTTACCAATTAATGCTGGCTGTTCCACCATTTTGTAAAAGCACGTAGTATCTTAGAAGAGCTACTCCATCTAAATTTACAAAATGGCTGACTGGCAAGCGTTTAAAGGGAGTTACTTTCCAACTGTCTGATTATCTCATCCACTGTTACCATACGTACGTACATACATACATACATACATACATACATACATAGTTACATACATACATACATACATACATACATACATGCATACATACATACATACATACATACATACATACATACATACATGCATGCATACATACATACGTACATACATACATACATACATACATAGATACATACATACATACATGTATTCCACACTCATGTACAGTATTATATATTTTAGGTTTTTAAAGAGTACTTTAGGGAATTGGAAGAGGAAAGTATAAGGGATAATTTTGTTCTTATTTATGAATTATTAGACGAATTAATGGACTTTGGATATCCTCAAACTACCGAGAGTCAAATTCTGAAAGAGTTAGAAACCAATTTGTTTACTTTAATTGACGCAACGCAAAGAAACCCAAGGCTTTGCATCATTATGTGAACCCAGCCTTTCACTACTTCTTCTCTATCTACAGGTTTATAACTCAAGAAAGTCATAAATTACAACTTACTCCCAGTGTACCTGATGCAGTCACTAACGCCGTGTCTTGGAGAAAACAAGGAATTCGACATCGTAAGAATGAAGTATTCCTGGATGTCATAGAAAGTGTTAATTTACTAGTGAGTGGAATTGATATACGAATTAATAGTTTAGTGGAATTTCTATTAGGTGAGTGCTAACGGACAGGTGTTACAAAGTGAGATAGTCGGTGTTGTTAAAATGAATGTCAAACTAACGGGAATGCCAGAGCTAAGACTTGGATTGAACGACAAGATACTCTTTGAGAACACCGGAAGTAAGCACTCTGACATCCAGACCCCTGTATGATAATTATATAAAATCCAATCAGACTTGTAGGGTTTCATTAAGGGGGTGGGGCATTCAGTCCCCTCGCTAGAGTTTACTAATAGACACAGCATCAATTAAGATCAGTCATTGGGCTTCTTAGATACCATAGTTAGCTTCCTAACTGAATAGGTGGCTTTAAATGTAAATATTTATTAAATTTTTATCTCTGCTATAGGTGCTCACACACGCACACACGCACACACACACACACACACATACACACACACATTCCAAAGCTTTCCAAATATAAATTATATTTATAACCAAATCATAATTCTTATTTTGGTTTTTAGGGAGTCGTTCAAAAGCTGTAGAATTAGAAGATGTTAAGTTTCATCAATGTGTTCGACTTTCACGTTTTGAGAATGATCGTACGATATCATTTGTTCCACCAGATGGAGAGTTTGAGCTTATGTCTTATCGTTTAAACACTCAAGTTAAACCATTGATATGGGTGGAGTCAGTCATTGAGAGACACTCCCACAGTAGAGTTGAATATCTTATCAAGGTAAACTAGATACCTTATCTGAACTTAACATTAATGTTTCTTGCTGAATGCCTGAATCCCTAATATGTCTGTAGGCTAAAGGACAGTTTAAGAGACGATCAACTGCTAATGATGTAGAAATATTTATTCCTGTTCCTGCCGATGCTGACTCTCCTAAACATGTTGTAAGGATTTTGTACTTCTGTAGTATAATATACATACATATATACATACATACATATATACAAATATTACATATATACGTACATAGTACATACATACATACATACATACATACATACATACATACATACATACATACATACATACATACATACATACATACATACATACAAACATACATACATACATTCATACATACATACATACAAACATAGTACATATATGCATACCCACATACATACATACATACATACATACACTAGGGCTGGGAATCGGCTGAGATTCTGAAATCGATTATCACTAACTTCAAGTCGACTGATAATTGATTAAAATCAGCGGAAGTAATTAGGCCAATTAAGTCAAATAATACATGAAACTCCTCCCATTTGATGATCAAAAAGGCTTTCTATCACTTCTATATTGTACATTACTTGCCGTCACATGCTTGAAAAGTATGTCTTCTGGAATAATTAGCATAATCAATATTACAGACTTATAATCGATAATCAGAAGAATTTTCAATATTGATTGCTTAATCGATTAATTGTCCCAGCCCTAATATACAAACATACATACATACATACATACATACATACATACATACATAGATACATACATACATACATACATACATACATACATACATACATGCATGCATGCATACATACATACATACATACATACATACATACATACATACATACACACATACATACATACATACATACACACATACATACATACATACATACATACATACATACATACATACATACATACATACACACATACATGACATACATACATACATGACATACATACATACATACATACATACATACATACACACATACATACATACATACATACATACATACATGACATACATACATACATACATACATACATACATACATACATACATACATGACATACATACATACATACATACATGTACATACATGTACATACATGTACATACATAATACACACACACACATTATAATTATTTTTATTAGTGTACTACAGGTACTGCAAAGTATGCTCCAGAGAAGAATGCTGTAATTTGGACTATCAAATCATTTCCTGTTAGTATAAAGAACATAATGTAGTTATGTAATACACATAGATGTGTATCTATTTCTTTGTTAGGGTGGAAAAGAATATGTCCTTCGAGCTCACTTTGGGTTACCAAGTGTGGAAGCAGGTATGTGTATGTATGTATGTACATTTGTATGTACATGTATATATGTATCTATGTATGTATGTACATGTATATATGTGTGTGTTTATGCATGTATGTATGTATGTATGTATGTATGTATGTATGTATGTATGTATGCATGTATGTATGTGTGTATGCATGTATGTATGTTGTATGTATGTGCTATGTAAGTATGTATGTATGTATGTATATTTTTATGTCTATAGAGGAAGGAGAAGGAAGACCACCGATATCTGTGAAGTTTGAGATTCCCTATTTCACCACATCTGGTATACAGGTATTTATAAGCATTTAGTATAACTTCTCCTTCATTCAATTTACTAAATGTATGTACATACATACATAGGTTCGTTATCTTAAGATTATAGAGAAAAGTGGATATCAAGCTTTGCCATGGGTACGCTATATCACTCAAAATGGAGGTATGAATATAATCTGTTTATTAATCATCTATCTATCTATTCAATCTTGATTATTCCATATGTTTTATATGACTTAATAACTACTTTTGGTTATAGTATGTAAGGTATCTCACTTTTTTAGTTATACATATGGTATTGTAGTTGTTGTAAAAGACTGAGTTTTAGTTTTTGTTAACTAACTAAAAGTTCCCATTGTTGGAAATATTGTGGCTGATAGTTATTACAGTAGACTTGATAGTTTAGTTAACTAACATAACTCAAAATTAGTGCTGGGAATCAGTAGAGAACCAATTGATTATCGATAATATCAGAGGAAGTAATTAATTACTTGACAGGAAAGACCTCCCACTAATTGGCACGAAAATAGATAATTTGGGTATCATGTATCAAGTATAAAACCAGTTGTAAGTTAAGTTACTAGAATGTTTTTAAAAAAAAACAAATGCCTTGTGCTTGATGCGCATAAGTAAAAATCGATATCTGGTCACAATATTGATTATCACTAAATGTGCTATATCGATAACGATTATCGAGTCCCAGCACTACTCAAAATCCCTTAATAAAAGCAGTTTTAGTTATAGTTATTAGCTTACCTATACATACATCTATTTCTCAATCATAATTGTTCTATTCATCCCTACATCTATATTTCATCTATTTTTCTCCAGACTATCAACTTAGGACTACTTAGAAATCTCAATGGAATACATTGTAAAAAAAATCTCCTGCTTCTTATTAATTATAGTTGTATTATTATTATCATATTGTATGTGTGTATAGCTAGGAATTTAAAATGACATATAACATTACGTGCCACACCTTTTTCATGTTCTATTTTTCAATGCTTAACTGAATTTTAAAGGCAGTTTAAGAATTGCTTATTCGGATGAACTATAGTTATGTGTACATGTATGTACATTACACGGTTATTGATTTTACTAAATAATGGTGTTTTAAAAGGTTACCTGTAAAATGTGCATGATACAACACAATCAAAACCTAAATTTACTATTATTTTCACTGTATCATATAAATGAACCACCTCTTTATGTATCTTTTTACCAAAAATAAAACAACATCTCAATGAGTACCCCCTTTTTCAAAGTGTAGATTAATGATCGTTTGTCTATATTCAAAGGAAGCGACCCCCTACAAACAAGTTCACAAGAGCCCCATACAATCTTTCTCTATATCCAAGACTAGTCTCACTGAGCCAGGTTAGATCTGGCTCCGTGAGACTAATCCGAGACCTCAACAGTATACCAAAGACAGTTATACATAACTATGTACATATGTACATACAACATTTGATACAAATTAATGCCAATTCTCTGTACCTGATACAACAAGTTCATACATTATATATATGCATAATCATATATAGGTCTCTTGCTATGATTATTGTTAATTAGTTAACTTTCTGAGTAAACTGACAAAAGTGGGTGTAACTCACTTCAGTCACTTGAAAGGCTTATCTTTGCCTTTTTTACATCCAGTGGTATGTCTATCACTTTGTACATTCTGTTAAAGGTAAGAAATACCTATTACCATTTCATTGACTTTTGTTTAAACTTTTATCTTTGTTTTTCATAGAATGGAGGAACCAGTAGAACAAGATACAGACATCAGAAAAGCTTTAGAAGAGAACAATTTAGAAGCTGTAAAGAAGCTACTTCCATTAAATAAACAACAAGATTCGCTGTTATTTCTAGCGTCTAAACTTGGCCACGTTGATATCTTTATATACTTGTATTCTAATATAGAAAACAGTTCCAGTGCCATTGACAATGACGGTTGTACTCCTTTACATTATGCTTCTCAGAACGGTCATTTAGATTTGGTCAAAGTTTTAATTGTCGATTATAAATACGATCCCAGTGCTTTAAACCATAAAGGTGAGACTCCGTACCACCTAGCTTGTGGTCAGCTTGAAGTGTTAAAGTATTTCATCGAATGTGTTAAAATTGATGTCCAACAACGTAATGATGACAACATGACTCTATTGCATATTGCTTGTAAAGAAGGTAACATGGATGTCATTCAGTACCTGATCGTTGAGGCACAAATTGATCCTAACACTCCAGCTGGTCCTACAAAAGAGAAACAAGTTACTGGGTTACTACCTCACCACATTGCTTCCATGCATGGTTGTTTTGAAGTTTTTAAGTATCTTATCGAAACCCATAACTGTGATCCCAACGCTGTGGATTCCATGAACAGGAATGCGGTATATTTGTCAGGAGATAGTGGGAATTTGGATTTGTTAAAATATCTTGTTGAAGATAAAGGCTGTGATGCAAACCATAGATCAGGAGCCTCTGATAAAGTAGCAGCAGGAAGGGTTGCTCTCCATGGAGCTTGTTTTCAAGGTCATTTAGACTTTATCACTTATCTAGTTGAAAAATGCCATTGTGATCCAAGTACTGCTGATGAAGCTGGAGTTACTCCGCTTGCTTGTGCAGCCCAGGAAGGAAAAGCAGACACAGTTAGGTATCTGTCTATGAACTGCAAGTGTGCTCCCAACGTTCAAGACTCCACAGGCAAAACCCCATTACATTACGCGTGCATGAAAGGGTATGTTGATGTTGTTAGAGTGCTAGCAGAAGTAGAAGCAAACATAGATATTTTAGACAACAATGGAGAACCTCCAGTTATTTGTGCAGCTAGAAATCAACACAAAGAAGTTGTAGAATATCTTGTTACCGAGAAGGATTGTAATGTTAAAAATGATGCCAGTCAGAGTGCCAAGTCCGTTTTGCATTTTGCTGCTAATTATGACTGGATTGACATCGTAAAGGTTTTAGTCGCTACAAAAGGGCTAAGTCCAGAAGCAATGGATAATGATGGGTTATCTGCAGTACATTATTCAGTGGATGGTGGAGCAATGTCTGTACTTCGGTATTTCCTTGAAGAATGTAAATGCAACTCGGAGCAAATGAGTGATGAAGGAGACTCTGGTTCGACACCTCTATTGAGGGCTTGTTCACGAGGTAAGCTGGACATCGTTCAGTACTTAGTGAGGGAAAGAAAATGTGGAATGACTCCTAGTAAAAACAAGAGTATGAGTCCACTTCATTTTGCTTGTTCAGGAGGTCAGCTTGAAGTATGCAAGTTCCTGATAGAAGAAAGCGCTCAACTATTGGAAATAGCTGATAGCCAGGGAGCTTTGCCAATACATTTGTGCATCCTTAATGGACACATGGAGCTGACAAAATATCTTATCCAGGAATGTCACGCTGATCCGATGAAGAAGACAAAAAATGATGCTACAGGAATACATGCAGCATGTCAAGGTGGTCATCTTGAGTTACTCAAGTTTCTTTTGTATGATTGCCACTTGAAAGCAAATTGGCTATTGGAGTCTACTGGAACACCTTTGGATCGAGCTGCTGAACACGGTTATCTTGATATAGTGAAGCATTTAGTCCTCAATGATATATGTAATCCACATCAGAGAGGTTCAAATGGCTGTGTACCTCTTCACTGGGCTGCACTAAAAGGTCGGTTAGAAGTGACCCAGTTTCTTACCGACGAAGTGTCTTGCGATGTTATGATTCAAGATTCAGCTGGTCATATTCCACTACATTTGGCATGTGATAAAGGTCACGAAAAAGTCATCATGCATTTGTTGACAAAAGACAAGTCTCAAATTGCTTGCCAAAATTTCAAAGGTCAAACCCCACTGCAGTGTGCTAAAACATCTGGTAAGCTTTCTAATGATGTGTTGCTGGAATTTCTCAAACATGGTGCCGACCCAGCTGCATTAATGGAAGTTGCACCTACTTCGTTTAATTTCCTGAAGTCTTACCAGCCTCTTTATTCGTATTTGAAGATATTTTTATTAGGTGAGCATTCGAAATTAGTTAATAGTGAGGAGGCCGGCTCGCTTCTACAATTTCCATCTAATCTTAATTTGTCTTATAAAAGCAGTGGCATGTTTGGAGATGCTATCTTCTACGAAATACCACATTATCAATTGAGTTTTGAAGGTTTTCTATCTGAAGCTATAGTGCTTTGTGAGCACCCAGTATTTGTGATTGGGATCAATGCTAAAAAACCAATTGAAGACATCCAACAACAAGCTCATTACTGGCTGTGGTTTATCACATTGTTGTTAAGGTATGTTAACAATGATAACTGCAAACCGCTAATCGTATTTGTTATAGCAAGTCTAGAAGATTTGGACTGGAAGGTTGCAGAATTGTATCACACTTACCTCATATCTTTATCACTTCCAGAACATTCTCAGCTATTATCAACTGAGTGTATCGATTCAAGTGACGTACGACTAGCATTTGCCAAATTTGTAAAACTTCTTGCACATCATTGCAACTTATTGCAGCAGTCACAACCAGTCGACACTCTCTCTTCAGCTTTAAAAGCTTTTATCAAAAACCACTTGGAAGCTGGTCAACTGTTCTGTAATTTCCAGGAGCTGCTAGATCGTATAGCTGCAGCAGAAGCACTGTTACCAATGGAAACGACCGACCTATCCAATATCTTATCAACTCTTTCCAAAACTGGATATATCCTTTACCTCAAGAATTCAACTAATATTACTTCAAGCTGGATAATATTGGATGTTGAATTATCGTTGACTCTGATTCGAAACGCTATTTCTGATCTTAAAACGTCCAATTCTTTGGGACTATTAACTTTTCAAGAAGTAGTTGAAAAAGCTGCTGGATTAGATCCTTCGTTGTTTATAGAACTCATCAGGTATTTTGGCTTGTGTGTAGATGTTAAAAGGAATACTCCTTTCAGTGAAATATTTACACTTGCCAAAGAAGAGCCATTGTATTTCTTCCCTCATCTTTTACCTTCAAGTGCACCTACTGGCTTATGCATTAGTACCAGAAAAGATCAAATTGCTTTAGGATGGTTAATTCAATGTAAGCCACCTGGATTTTTCCCTCCTGCCTTGTCCTCTAGGCTACCTGCTATTTCCCTTATGGCAACCAAAGACCCACATCTTACGAAAATGAATGGTACATTTGCAGCTTGGAATTCCGGAGTCCATTGGAGTCGAGATGGTATCAAAGTTGCTATACTAAACCTAAGGTCTGAAGCTGTTTTAGTGATAGCAAAAAGCAAAAGAGAGAACTATCTACCATTGTGTATGAAACGTTCAGAGATAGTTCGATCTATTATTGCTCTCAAAGAAGAATTGACAGAGGGAATGGCCACACTTGAGTACTTGCTTCATCCACGTAGCTTAAAGGAAGTTCGTTTAGACAAAGATCCATCTTTGGATGTTATTCCAGTTTCTGATGTCATTAAATTTTTTGGGAGAACTAAAGAGATGTATGGTTGCTCTTGTGAAGAGTTAGTCGGGTTTGAACCTTTCTTTGTAATAGAAGGACTGAAGAACCAGTTCTTTGATTCGACTAAAAGGGACTCATTGATATCATCACACGATCTGGAATACCTAGTTCACGAATTTGCTCCATATTGGAGAGAATTGCAAGTAATATTACAAGTTACTGATGCTAGAGTTGATGACACAAATGCTTCTTATGCAGAAAAAGCTCGGACCATATTCGAGGTATGGATAGATGGAAATGGAACTAACGCTACATATAAAATATTGTGGACATACTTAGAAAAATATAGTTTGTTTCAAAAGAGGGACATCAACTTTGAGTGATTTTTTTTATATCGATTAATTTTGTAATATATGTTAATACTACTTGATGATCCTGCAACTTTATAGTTAATGAAAACTCCTGTGGTAGTGTGATATTCATTGTTTTATAATAATTTTCTTTTCACCAATCAATAATTGTTTTAAATACGTTTTGATAATCATTCAACTCCTGATAAATTAAAGGTAGTTGGATGACTAGAAATGTTGTGCTTGGTTTATATAAAAACAATTATTTATTGACGAAAACAATTGCAATTATATAATAATTATAAGTAAACATTTATGATACATATTTACTGCAAATGAATGCTTCCCTCTGCAAAATCTCTCAGGTCTTTTAGATAAGAATAGATATTCATTACGTACTGACACACACTGTGACACATCAAAACTGCAAATATAAGCACTTTCTCACCAGCATGAACAATATCTTCCACAATTGCAACGCATTTTATTTAAAGACAAGAGACTTTTTTATGATCCCCTGGTATGTATGTACAATAGAATATCGTGAAGCATTCACCCTAATTGAAGCTATATTTGAGCTTTAAGAATGTAGCTAATATCAGAATTGTATAGAAAGAGCAACTCCAGAGTATAGCTACATTACAGTCTTTAATGAAAAACATAATTTTGATCACATAAACTAATATATATTCAATGTGATATTCAGTTCTATACCACAAGGAAGTCAATCAATACTTATACTTTTTATACTTAAATGTAAATATAATAAATATTCCGTTAATGTTTTTTTTTTCACTTCAAGTACAAACGATCATCATATGATTTACTAGGAGACAAGTTTACTGTAAAGCTCAGGTCTCCGTTCTTTAAGATACGAATTTTCATTACGTACTGACACACACTGTGATACATCAATACTTGCAAACATTAAGCACTCTTTCTCACCAGCACGAACAATATCTTTACCATCAGGTCCACATACACAACTACATCCAATAAAGTGTTCACCACCACAATGGTTCACATATGCAACAAAAAATTGATTTTCTCTTGCTCGTGATGGTATAACGGCTGATGCAATTACTCTTGAAATCACGGTAGAAGCTGTGGGAACAGCAACAAAGTGTACACCCTCAAGAGCTAAACAACGAACAATCTCTGGAAATTCAATATCATAGCAAATTAAAATGCCAATTTTCATGCCTTTGTACGTAACAATGGTTTGTTTATCTCCAGCTGTAAATACTCTTCCTTCAATACATAGCCATAAATGTTGCTTGCGATAGTTACCTAATGAAGTTCCATCTGAACTTACAAACTGGGCCGAGTTATAATAAAGTGTTTTCCCGCTGCTATTGTCAATTTCAGGATAGCCATATATTACTGCAATATCTAGTTCCTTTGCCCACTGTGAGATTTGTTTGAAGCTTGGACCATCTGATTCTTCTGCTAATCTCATAAGCTCTTCATCTCCTATGTTGTATCCAGTAACATAGAGTTCTGGAAATATAATAAGGCATGCTCCAGCTGTGTGAGCAATTAGCATTTGTTTTCTCATATTCTTTAAGTTCTCTCCAATATTAGAAACAGAAGAGCCCTGGTATGCAGCAATCAGCATCTTATCATCCGCCATTTTGTGTATGAAGGAACCTGCAATATTTTAAAGAATGTAGCTAATATCAGAATTGTATAAAAAGAGCAACTCCAGGGGTATACATTACAGTCTTTAATGAAAACCATTATTTTAATCGCATAAACTAATATATATTCAATATTCAATAATGTTTTTTTTCACTTCAAGTACGTACAAACGATTATCATAAAATTTACTAGGCAACAAGTTTACTGTAAAGCTCAGGTCTCCGTTCTTTAAGATAAGAATTTTCATTACGTACTGACACACTCTGTGATACATCAATACTTGCAAACATTAAGCACTCTTTCTCACCAGCACGAACAATATCTTTACCATCAGGTCCACATACACAACTACATCCAATAAATTCTTTACCATTTACAATACCACAATGGTTCACATATGCAACAAAAAATTGATTTTCTCTCGCTCGTGATGGTATAACAGCCGATGGAATTACTTTTGAAATCAGTGGATTCGATACAGCTGTGGGAACAGCAACAAAGTGTACACCCTCTAGCGCTAAACAACGAACAATCTCTGGAAATTCAATATCATAGCAAATTAAAAGGCCAATTTTCATGCCATGGTAAGTAATAATAGTTTGTTTATCGCCAGCTGTAAATACTCTTCCTTCAATACATAGCCATAAATGTTGCTTGCGATAGTTACCTAATGAAGTTCCATCTGAACTTACAAACTGGGCCGAGTTATAATAAAGTGTTTTTCCGCTGCTATTATCAATTTCAGGATAGCCATATATTACTGCAATATCTAGTTCCTTTGCCCACTGTGAGATTTGTTTGAAGCTTGGACCATCTGATTCTTCTGCTAATCTCATAAGCTCTTCATCTCCTATGTTGTATCCAGTAACATAGAGTTCTGGAAATATAATAAGGCATGCTCCAGCTGTGTGAGCAATTAGTATTTGTTTTCTCATATTCTTTAAGTTCTCTCCAGTATTAGAAGAAACAGAAGAGCCCTGGTATGCAGCAACCAACATCTTATCATCTGCCATTTTGTGTATGTGTATGTGTGTGTGTGTGTGTGTGTGTGTGTGTGTGTGTGTGTGTGTGTGTGTGTGTGTGTGGAGATATACGGAGATTTACGAGAAGCTGCACATGTCATCTTGTTGAGTACAGTAAAGTATTTTTGTATCCTAACAGATATGCCTGTCAACCACGCCAAATTAGCTAAAATTCAACAACAAAGTGAGAAAGCTCGTCTGGGAGGGAAGGTAAGATGATTCCATTGATACATCCATATATACACACAATTATATATATATATATATATATATAAAGTATTTAAAACTGTGTAATTACCTACTTCCAGGGAACACAGCGAAGAAAGAAGAAGATTGTTCATAAAACTGCGACAGATGGGAAGAAGCTTCAGAATACGTTAAAAAGATTGGGTGTTAACTCGATTCAGTCTACGGAGGAAGTGAACATGATTAAAGACAATGGCTATGTTTTACACTTCACTAATCCAAAGGGTAAGAAAGAGATACCTAGTCTCATTCCCAGACTCTTGACATGGGTGTCGGTATCTAGGAATATGACTTACTGACACTTGAGAAATACTTAGTCTTATCCCCAGACTCTTGAAATTGCGATTGGAGTCTGAGAATTAGACTTAGTGACAGCAGATAATGAATATAAAGATAGTCATGTTGATAATATATTTTCCACATAGTACAAGCTTCTTTAACAGCTAACACTTTTGCCATCACTGGAAATTGCGAAGAGAAACGTAAGTTTTGTAACATTTTATTATAATAATATTAATTATATTGTTAATTCACTTTTAGCATTGACAGAACTATTACCAGGAATATTTAGTCAACTGGTATAACAAATTATACACACATACATACATACATACATACACACACACATACATACATACATACATACATACATACATACACACATACATACATACATACATACATACATACATACATACATAAAATTATATATATACATATATAATAGTACATACATACATACATACATGTATACATACATATATACATACATACTTGCATACATACATACATATATATATATATATACATACATACATATATATATACTTACATACATACAAACATACATACATACATACGTACATTCATACGTACATTAATACACATAACACAAACATACACATAATTACACATGTATTACACACAGTCACCAACACACATTCATTTTCATATTGTCTTGTAGGGTACTGAAGGTTTGGCTCCACTTCAGAAACTGGTTCAAAATTATCCCACACAAGAGACAGGAGATTTGGGTGACATTGATGAAGATGAAGTACCAAGTAAGATATACACAATTATGAGTGCAACAAACATATATTTGATTATCATATTGTACCCCACTCCATATATGGTAATAAACACTTTCCCACAAAATAATTATTTACTTGGGAGGGATCTTCATTCATGAAATTTGGTATCTAAGAAGATTAATAATAGCTCTTCCTGGATACCAAATTTCATTGACTTTCTGTACAAAATGGTGGAATGGGGAGTGATTGAAGGTAAGTATTTGATAAGAATTATTTGTAAATCAACCAGGCTGATTGCTATTCTTAACTATAACTATAACTAAACCTCTTTTAAATAAGGCACTGTGACTTTAAACTAAACTAGGTCTGCTGTAATAACTATAATTAACTAAAATAAAAATTGGTCAATAATGAGCACTTAGTTAGTTAACTATAACTATAACAAAAATGTAGTCACTATAACTAAAAATGGTCATTATCGTCATACTAAAACAACACTAATTCCTTCATCCCTTCATCTAGCTCTCGTCGGTAATTTTGACGATCCTTCCAAATCGGAGGTGTAAAAGAGATGCCATTGATTATATGGGGGCCAACAAATGGCATGTGGGAGGGGCTATAATTGCATGCATTCTGTTTTGTATTTGTAATAAACATTAAGAATCATTTCTGATCTTATATAATTGATCTTACATATTATATTTAAGAAAAGTATGTAAATATGTGATAGTTGATACTAACTTTCATTTTAATTAAAAGTTGACAAAAATTGACAAATTAATACAGAGTGTACATACAATTAATCGGAATATAAGGTAATTGTTTGTGCCATTATTCCGTGGAGTACTAAATTTGATTTCAGATTGGTTAAGAGTCTTCCATGTCATCCTCTTCCTCCTCTTGACTGCCATTAATTAACTTCGTTGAACCTGGTATTTGTCCAGCCTTGAGCATTGTCTCGAGATGTTGTACCTCTTCAAGTGATCTAGCATTAGCAATTGCTTCCTATTGATGAAGAACAATGTACACAAATTGATGAGAATTTTACGTGCAATTCATTAATCATTGTACAAATAACACACGAGATGGAAGACAGACACCTGAGGCAAATGAAAATGAGTTGCCTCAGGTGGGATTTGAACCCACGACACTCTGCACTCCGGACAGATGCTCTGAGCTACCAATATACATGTACATGCACTTTGAGAAAATAGGTACTTTTAAGTACTCACTATTCAGCGATTTTGTACAGACTAATAGAGTCTAACGAATTTATTTATAATTATATAACTATATTTTCCATATAATCTACATACTCTGATACGAAGCACATCTTCAGGTGATGGACCAGGAGCTGGAGGTACAGTAGGTACAGCTTTATGAATAGGATCTCCTGGATTAAACCTATATCAAATATACAAAAAAATATGATAGATTATATCTGAAGATGATGCATGTCATGTGACTATCAGGTACTATTTTTAGCATTTTTTAAGTGAATGTAATGTAATCGCTTCTATTTATATACATACCATGATGACCAATTGAGTAATGGCTTAGCAGCAACTCACAAGAATGATACAATATTTTAAAATGTCAGCTGGCTTGTTAAATTTAGCTGGTCTAAAACCAGTGGTGTGGAAACAGCCAGTCATGCCGGACATTGTCCAGTAAATTGAAACCGAGCTGTATACAAAGTATATGGGGAGCAGGACAAGAGTGATGAAAATAGGCCAAAATGTCCTGCAGTTGGCTCATCATTTCCACATTTTAGACTAAAACCTTCAGATGGAATTGTTAGTGGCGAGTTGAAAGTTACTCAAAATACAGGATAATGTTTGGATCACATCTCTCACTTCAGACATATTACGATAATATTTCAACAAAATCATCCAAACATTTACACTCACCAAATATGTATCGTTTGCTACCCAAAATGGCCGCAAATAATAGTTACTTTAGTCAAGATAATAACATACGTTTTAGCTTTCTTGTGCATAGCTTTCAATTTGTCTTTTCCTTCCTTTCCTCCAAACATTGATTGTGCCTTTTCTCTCTCCTAAAAGATACAAGATCTCACAAGGTCATATGAACACATTGGTCTCACTCACCCTTAGTCTAATTCTACGGAAGTCCAACACCCTGAGTTGAGGTATTTTGAATATTACATATAGCCTGTATCCTGGTTTGTGTATCACAGGATTACGAAGAAGACTAAAATGTAATAAAGGGAAGTTATATACTAAAGTACATAACTGAGAAATGGTTAGTGTGTGTGCCGTTGGGATGACACCCTGAGCCAATTAACAAAGAGTTAATGCTGTTAGTGACAATATAATCATAATTAACTGCGTCATCTGGGCCAAAGAGAGAACTGTGTACATGTAGTGCCAAATCATATGTTCTTTGGGTTGATGGTGCGCCATATAAGCTTATCAAAAACACCGATGTATAATTTATGTGTACAAATTTACCTTAAGTGATGAAGTGATGAAATTGAAGATAGTGGATCGATATCGCTCTAAATTATGGGAATGAGTCTTACCACAATTAATGATATTATAATTAATACTGACCAGATCTTCAAGATTATTATAAGTGAGTACAAGAGATTCTAACTGGGGTAAAAAATCACCTAGACCTTCTCCAATACGACTAAATATGACAAAGAGAAAGAATAATAATGGCTAGGAGTAAGAGATAGAAGGAGAGGAAGAGTGAGAGAGGGAGGGAGAGGAAGAGGGAGAGAAAGATAGGAAGGGAGGAAGAGGAAGAGAGGGAGGGAGGGAAGGAGAGGAAGAGTGAGAGAGAGAGAGAGGGAGGGAGGAAGAGAGGGAGAAGGGGAGTAAAAAGAAGAGGTAGAGAAAGAGAGAGGGAGCGAGAGATAGAGGGAGGAATACCTTATTCTATTGTTATTAACTAGTATTGACTTCAGTCTATGAAGATATGGAAATCCATCAAATTTTCTGATTTCATTATTCGAAAAGTCAATGGTATCAAATTGATCCTGAAAAATATAATAGGGCCATCCCTATGATTGCTTTCCCACGGGTTCGATGTATGTTTATATATATATATATATATATGCTTGTGTCACCTACGCGAGTATGCGTTGTATACGTAGTTAAGGAAGTTACATCATTCCCGGGGGCTCGGTCAATTAATGGGTGTGGCGCAAAAAAAGAACGCGCGATCAAGCTCTACACATCAGCAGAAAGAAAGCTGTGTAGCTTACGTAGAAACTGGAACTAATAGCTAGCTATTCTGCCTGACATATATTCCTAAAGTTCTACAAGGTCCTTTGAAAGGTCAGGAGAGTAGATAATCAAAATAATAACTATAATAAGCTGTTGTCTTTCATGCTTGATAGTCAGCCATGATTACTGAATGCTGGACACCACAAAGCAGTCATAGGGATACTTTTATAAATTTGTAAAGCAATCATAGGGATGTGTTTTTTTCTCTATATACACTTGTTTTTCCTAGAATTGTTCCCTAGATTTTGATGGGGCTGAACACTGGAGATTAGCTGTATAGCTACATTTTTACAATGCAGTTTAAATATTTTCATACGTTACGACCAAAGGCTATTCAAAAATATCTACTGTGAACATTTCAAACTACACAACTCTTCAAGACACCATGTAATTTATGAATATTTGTGATATAATAATATTGAGTTGAAACTGAACTCAATGTTAGTTCATAGTTTTAACGGCACAGTTGTATACTATAGTAAGGGCTCGATCACCATGGTAACCACACTGACTGCATCTGAGAAAGTTATATAACTGTTTCAATAGGAATTTTCATGAATATATAATGAGCTCAGTTTCAATTCAACACGATTCTACTTTAATAATAAAAAATATTACAAGGACACTGGTGGGCATTAAATGGAGATATGGAATAAGGCCAAATATCAACACTACTCTATTTAATGCACACACACACACCACTGTCCCCTACTTATACAAGTACTTGAATCGTCCGTACCAAAGTAGCCCCAAGATTTTCAACTACTTGAATTTTGTTTCCTACCATGTTGACAAAGCAGAGGCAATTAGTGAGTTAGTATAATTATTTATTTATGATGACTCCACGAATGGGATATGTTGATACAGGCTGGAAGACATCAGGAATGGTTCTTTACAGTACTCCTTTATAAAGTGAGTGCAGTCAGTTACCATTCTGAGTCCTCAACAACCACGTGATGATCACGTGCACAAATGATTGTCTTTTTCCCTACAATAAATACATTCACTGTTGAATAACTTACCTCTTAGGCACAACTCCCAATCCCTCACTGCATTCATGAATTGGGGGGATTCTGCTATTAGTTCTGCTGTTAGCTTGGGCATCTCAGCTAGTTGTAAGTACCAACCACGTTTTAGAATCACCACTATAAGTGCGCATTAAATAGAATCAACCGCACCCATTTGTATAAGGCCGGTTCCTGTTCCTGTATTTTGATTCTGATCATTATGTATTCCATTTTCATTAGAACTGTTGCTGGTATAAGTGGTGTAGGTGCTTTGTGGGTTCTAATAGAACAGACAAAGGAGCAGGGAGTGTTGCATGCTCTGAGCTATGGGAGAGGAGTGTACGATAAAGAACAGAGAGTGAAATGGGATAAGAACTGGGACTGTAGATCCCCTCGTATCAAAGAAAATATCAAAGGGGAGATTGGAGAGGGAGATGGTACAGTTGAGAAACCAACGGCTGTACGTCATTTGATTCTCATTAGACATGGACAGTATGTGATGAACACAGATGATTCAGATAAAAAGGTAATTAATTAATTGAGTGGGTGTGACTAGTTATTAATTATGTGTGGGTGTGACTAATTATTAATTATGTATGGGTATGGGTGTACGTGTAACTATTTATTAATTATGTGTGGGTGTTACACAATGTCAATTCCAACATGACAAAAGTTGAATTGCTTGATATGAAGGTCGGAGAAATAGCACAATAAATTAATGAGACTAGCTCATAATGAGTATATAACTAGTTAACTACATGTTTCAGGAAACGTGGAAAATATCTGACATTTCTTGAAATCCTAAACAGAATTAGTTAACATTAGTGTTGTTTTAGTAAAACAATAATGAACACTTCTAGCTATAGAGTGGATCCCTCTATTCCAGACACCCTTGGGACAAATATAACTGTCCTGATTACAGGGGTGTCCTCATTTCAGTTATATTATAAAGCACAGTTTGGGACATTTGTAAGTGTCCTTAATACAGGGGTTTCCTCATTTCAGGGTGTTCTCAATAGAGGGGTTTCACTGTTGTCATATATCTAAATCGTTTCCACAGATATTAACTGAATTAGGGCGTAAACAAGCGATAGCGACAGGAAAAAGATTAAAAGAATTTAATATCTCATATATAGTGATGCACCATTCTACAATGGTAAGAGCAGTTGAGACGGCTCAACTTATTAGTGAAAGCTTACCTGATGTACCAATGAAGAGTACCGATATATTATGTGAAGGTGCACCTATTGAACCTGAGCCGGCTGTTGGACATTGGAAACCAGATCATTGGGTATGCATAATTTAGTATGGGTATCAGGCTCGGGGTTGTATGGTTTGGGTATGAGTCTTGGGCTTAGGGTTTTAGTAGTTTATAAAGGTAAGGAACTCCACCATGAATGAGTAAATCATTCACTTGAGGTAATAATAATTATGATTCAACGCTTTCATTTAAATGTCCGCTCTTCATACAGTTTTCTATACATAATTTCAGATCTAAGCTATATCCATCTATATTTATATAATATCCTTTTGAAATGATATGTTTTATTCTAGTAATAATTTTATAAATTCTTTTACTCATTAGCAGTTCTTTCAAGATGGTGCCAGAATAGAAACTGCATTTCGTCAATTTTTTCATCGAGCTACTCCAGACCAGAAAGAAGATAGTTTTGAGTTGTTTGTTTGTCATAGTAATGTTATTCGATATTTTGTTTGTAGGTATGTAAGTATGTAAGTAATTAAATTCTGTTCAAACTGAGTTGGTCCTCAGGAAATCATAAATAACTTCCATAAATTTGCCTTTTGTCTCATCCACATTCTTCACTTCCTCTCCCTGATGCAATCTATTGAGATTTTGAATAATTCAAGAGTCGCTATCAGTGACGAGATACAAAATGCTATACATTCTCTATAACCTAACTCTGAGCATAATGTATACATAGTTAATATATACACACTCCTCCCTCAACTTCTGTAGCTGGAGACCAGCTCAGGTAGCAATAGACCTTGGATATATGATGTACTTCATAGGGGACAGTATCCCATCACCTCCCACGCCTCACAAACCCAAGTAGAGGTTCCTTATACATTATTTGAGTGATAGTGAATTGTGGGTATCGTTGAAGTGTCCTGAAGACAGGTATATTAATGCCCATTTTGAGAATAGTCACTTTACGTGAGATTGCAGCCCATAAAAATAGCACTTAATCCTCACATTGTTTATAATTCTATCTATCTATCAGTTTTATATCTATTTCTTCAAGGGCTCTTCAACTTCCCCCAGAAGCATGGTTAAGAATGAGCATAGGGAACTGTGGTATTACAAGAATTACAATCAGACCAAATGGGCGAGTCTCAATTAAGGGATTAGGTGACACTGGACATCTTCCTCCTGAAATGATAACATTTAATTAAAAGATTTTTTGAATTACAATCAGCTAGATGGACATGTCTCATTTGGGATTAGGTGGCATAGAATATCTTCCTCCTCCTAACATAACATTTTAATTAATTATTTATTATTAGTAGCAATTTTACTGTTCATTATAACTCTTGATTTTCAATATAATACTATTAATAGAACGTGATATTATTGGAAAGCTATAAATAGACCAAAGTATGTGTTAATAGAATGTGATATTATTGGAAAGCTATAAATAGGACCAAAGTATGTGTTAATAGAATGTGATACTATTAATAGAATGCTGTATTATTAATAGAACAATGCGTTACTCATTCTAATAATACAATGCTTTATAAATTGAACAATGTGTTACTATTGCTAATCATTCTATTAATAGAATGTGATACTATTAATAAAATGATATACTATAAATAGAACAATGTGTTACTATTACTTCTATTAATAGAATGTGATACTATAAATAGAATGTTATACTATAAATAGAACAATGTGTTACTATTGCTAATCATTCTATTAATAGAATATGATACTATTAATAAAATGATATACTATAAATAGAACAATGTGTTATTATTACTTCTATTAATAGAATGTGATACTATAAATAAAATTCTATACTATAAATAGAACAATGTGTTGCTATTGCTAATCATTCGATTAATAGAATGTGATACTATAAATAGAACATGTGTTACTATTGCTAAACATTCTATTAATAGAATGTGATACTATAAATAGAATGTTATACTATAAATAGAACAATGTGTTACTATTGCTAATCATTCGATTAACAGAATTTGATACTATTAAATAGAACAATGTGATACTATTACTTCTATTAATAGAATGTGATACTATAAATAGAATGATATACTATAAATAGAAGTGTTGCTATTCATTCTATTAATGGAATGTGATACTATAAATAGAATGCTATACTATAAATAGAACAGTACATCATTCATTACAATAATAGAATGTGATACTATTAATAGAACAATTATTTCTATTAATAGAATACTATCAATAATAATGATAAAGTTTCATGAATACATACAATATTATCTATTAATTTAAAATTTCATCATCTGTTTTCTGCAAAGTACTCAATAAATCTTCTGCTAACTGCTTTCTTCTTTTAACAGCACCAATCTGATTGTCCCCCATGAAATACCTTGTAGTTCTCTTACGTATATCTTCAATCGTCTCCTCTTCTTCAGCCCATTCCAAAACCAGTCTTCGTCCATAAAAGTGAGTTGATTGTGAAAGACTATCGAAAGCTCTTCTGGCTTCTTCTTTAGTCACGAATTCAACAAATCCAAATCCTCGGTGCTCACGAGAACTGTTCATTTTTTTTGGCAATCTGACGTGTTTAAGTTCTCCAAATGTACTGAATAGTTGCTTTATCTCTGATCTAGCAGCTTCAAAAGGAATATTTCGAACAAGAATCTTTGCAGATCGTTGTTCTAAATCTCGTGCCTTTTTCCTTTCCTGGGTTTGGGAACGAGTCTCTTGATGGGATAGTTTGAGTTCCAGTCTGTGACCTTCTAGCTCATAGTTCTGTAGATTTTTGATAGCTTTCATGGCTTCTTTATGTGTTTCAAATTCCACAAAACCATATCCCATAGAGAGAGGTTTATTTGGATCTTTCATATTTACTTTACGAGCTATGTTAGCTTTCTTTACAGTCCCAGTTTTAGAAAAAACCTGCCTCAGGGCGTCATCAGTTGTAGAAAAATTTAGATTCTTAACAAAAATCATAGCACCATCATTCATTTCAGAACTCTTCTCTTCTGCAGTCTCTTCAGCCCCAGACCCATGTTTCATAGTCTTAGTTTTAGCCTCAGTCCCATGTTTCATAGACTCATTTCCACCTTTGCCTAGCACTCCAACAGGGGCCCATTCAAGATAAAGTGGAATGTGTTTAAATTCACTATAGCCCAGCTTCTTAAAGGCTGATCGAGCCTTTGAAGATTCTGAGAACTCTACTAGAGCAGAGATACCTCCAGGAGGAAGTATTACATGAGACAAAGAACCAAAAGGAGAGAAAAGGTCATGGAGTTCTGCAGTAGTGGTTCCATAAGCGAGGTTTTTCACTAGAATGACAGTTTTACTTCGTTTAGGTTTTACCTGCTGAAATATGTCCAACCTCACACCTTGTGATTCTAAAAACTCTTTAGTCTCCGATACTAGTTGGGTTTCCCCAAGAGCCATTCTCACAGCAAGAGAACTATTAGTATCTGGGTCTAAAAGATCTCTCTTCTCTACAGTGTATTTATCAACCATCGAATCGATTACTGCATTACTACCCAAAAATAATGTGTTCCAGTTACGATCGCTACCTGCTTGGGATCTCAATTTAGATTCTTTGCTTTTCTTATAAGAGCTCTTCGAACTTGTTTCTTGTTTGTTTGTAACTACACGAGGTTTAGCTGGTAAGAGATGAAGAAGCCTTCCTTGAAATATTTGACCATCAAGTTCTGTGTATGCCTTTACAGCATGCTCTGGTAACATGTACGTAATGAAAGCCAGGCCTATAGGTTTGCTTGTGTTGCTGTCAAGAGGAAGATGTACCTCTGTCAAAGGTCCGTATTTTTCAAACAATTTCGTCAAGTCATCTTCTGATATTGAATATGATAAATTACGCACAAACAATCTTCCAGATTCACCGATACTCTCATCTTCTCCATCTTCAGTGGATTCCTTCTTTTCCCATGGTCTTGGTTTTCTAACGATATCTTCTTCTTTTGAAAGACATTCGTCTCGAAATAATTCAATATACCTTCGTCCCATACAATCTCTGTTTCTACGCAAACCATCCATCATGTCCGACTCGTTCAGAAAGTCCACAAAAGCAACTCCAGTTGGTTTATCGTTGGAATCTAATACAGTACGTACAGCTGAGAGTTTCAAAGGATAGAAGAAAGCATGAACATCTTCTTCTTTAGCTTTGAAAGGAATTCCTCTCATTTTTAGTGTATAGGAAGTTACTTGTGGTTTCCCATCTTCCTCCATTTGTTCAATTCGATTTGAGGTATCTTCTATATTTTCTTCAATGTCTGAGTCGTCTTCTTCTTCATCCAAAATGTCAGATTTTATAACTTTTGATTTCAAATATTCCATATCAGAAAGAGAATCAGCTATAGTGTGATCACTATGACAACGTGGAATAGATTCTTCATCTATAATAGAAGGAAGATTAATATTATGACAGCGTTTAAGGTTGGGCGGTATTGACAATTAAGTTATATGATTATTGTCTACAATGTGTAAGTGACAGAAAGCCTTTTTGATCATTAAATGGGAGGAGTTTCCTGTATTAATTGACTTAATTGGCCTAATTAATTCTGCTGATTTTAATTGACAATTTTGTAGTTAGTAATTTCAGAATCTCAGTCGATTCCTAGCCCTAGTAAATAATCATTTTTAATTGTACTTACCTTCTTCAACCTCGGTTTCTTTATCCACATCCTCATCAAATTTCAAATGGGTTTTTGTAAGTAAGATCCCTTTTCCGCCTGGTCTTTTAGCTTCAACACTAGTAATACTAGGCTTTACTCTTTGTTTTCTAATCTCCCTCTTAACAGACACCTCCTCGTCATTTGTCCAGACATGTGTGGTTGATTTTGGTTTATGAGCAGCTAAAAACTCAGCAAATTGAGGATCCGATTCTAGTTCATAAAACTCACCTAGTAATGATGTCAGTTTACTTTTGTGAATATCTTGATTCAGACGTTGTTTCTTCTTTTTTTCAAGCTCCTCTTGTTTTTCTTTACCCTCATCTGTGCCAGTTATAAATTCCTCTTTTGCATCTTTTTTCGTTTCGAAATTCGAACTTCCTTTTGAATAACGACTCCATGGACGTGGGATTTCTTTGTCACCGTAAGGTTTCGCTGGTTCAACTTCAATTTTACAAGAGTCGATGAACGTATTGTGGAAATAGTCTGTAGCTTTCTTAGCTTGACTTTCATTCACAAAACCAATGAATGCAAATCGTCTGAACACACCAGATTGTGTGTGTACAAGACGAATATCAGTAACCTGAAGATATAGTATCAAAGAAGAGATAAGTAGATATATATAGATGAAATTTCTTAATTAAATAAATAGAAGGCCTTTGCATTACCTGTCCAAATTTAGAAAAATGATCTTGAATTCTTTCTTTACTGATCTTCTTTGGTAGACCCTTTACTATTATTCTAGATGACATGTTGGTTACCACGTGGGTAAAAAAAATATCACGTGATCTATTTATTCATACGTACAGACGTCACATTACGTACTACATGAGTGGGAGGACATAAGAGGAGGAGCTAACTCGATCGCTTTAAAAAGGTTTGAACTGTGAAATTTCCATGTAAGTAGATTACTAGAATGTATTAGTCTATTAGTTGTGTACAACTATTAATAATATGTTCTGTTGTAGTAATGTTCTATTTGCAATTATAAGACAATGTGTATTATAGATTGATTTATTATTAGGGCGTGGTCTATTGTGGGTGTTATACAGTTTATCACATCTCTCAACTACAACACAAATATTCATTCTATCTATAGATATATTCTGTATCATTGCAAAATTGAAATTGAAAACCATTTTTTTTGCATTTTTTTTGCGTAGTGGCCCTTTTAAAAAATGTAAAAACATTAATCAGGTTTGCCTGAGGGGTTGGACATGGGCTGTTTTTGCATATGAAATTTCAAACAGAATTTTTTAACTAATCTGACTTTTTACTGTAATTTCTAAGATTTTAGCAACTGCAGTGTATGAGATTTTGGACCTCTCAGATTTGCCTACTCCATTTTTGTATTCATACATGTGAAGGTCTTTCACATTCACTATGATCTCAGAAAAAATGCTTTAGTTTGGAATGACTGACAATCTTTTATCTATACCATTTTCTTTCTTTCTGTTCTTTTTTGTGTACATGTACGTATGTCAAATTTCAATCCATTGCTTCATTATTGAGTTACAGTATAATCATGTATTAACCTTATGACATTAAACTATACACTATAGTACATATAAGTTATTGAGTTATAGTATAATCATGTATTAACCTTATGACATTAAACTATACATTATAGTACATATAAAATCATCATAATTTTGCAGTCATATTTTTTAATTTGCAATCTTTTATTCCAGTGACAATGAGTGATACAAATCAAGACGACAAAGAGGGTACTTCCTCTTCAATAACTGAAGAATCTCCAGGATCTCAGGAAACTGAGACTCCAGACGTTACAGAGGAGAGTGATAATCCGAAAGTGAAAATCGTCACTAGGACTCAACAAGTACTTGTGGAACAAGAAGATGAGGAAGATGTAAGGATGGATATTAGTCATGTGACTTTCATGTGATGGATAATAGTCATGTGACCACCATATGATGAATATTAGTCACATGATTTTCATGTGATCGTTGTGTGATGGATATTAGTCATGTGACCATCATATGATTTTCATACATGTATAATTAGTCTTGTGACTGTCATGTAATTTTATTGTTTTTTATATACATGTAGCTATTTGAAGACGCTTCCACGAATGTAAAACAAGATTCAACTGCCGAGTGAGTAAATTACATGTCTCTGTTTATATGTCTGCTTGTGTCCATCTATCTATCTATGCAAGTCTGTTTGTCTATCTATGTAATTAAGTCTGTTTATCTATCTATCTATGTAGGCATGTACTTCCATTTCATCTATTTAACTCTGTTTGTTTCTATTTATGTTACAGAGGTATATTTGACGATAAAGCTGGAATGGGAGTTTTAGAAGAAGCTTTAAATCTCATGCTTAATAATGAATATCTAAAAGCAGAGTCCATTTTGAAACCATGGTAACACTTCACTTCTCAACTTTCTCAATCTTCTTCATTTGATCTTAGTCCTTTATTTCTTAATTAGTCTCATCCTCTCTGTCTCTCTCTCTCTCTCTACTCTCATTGTCCGTCTGTCTCTCTCTCTCTGTCTATCTCCTTCTGTCTCTCTCTTTCTCTCTTATTCTTTCTTTGTCATCTCAGGGCAGACATCAGCCCTTATCATTGTACTGGCTATGGAACGATTCTATTTTTACAAGCCATGATGAGTTTTGAACAAGTGAGTTCATTATTACAAATTAACCACAATCTACAATCATAATATATAACAGACATATAAGGTTTTATCACACTGTATGGAGAATCAATATTCTTATGATTGCATTTGAGTCCAATATTTTTGACAAGATAACTTTTATTATCTTAAATCCAAATTCTCTTTTTATCTTTTAAAATTTCTTATATAAAGTATTTTCAGATAGTAAATTGCTTTCTTTAGCAGGTCTGCTAGTACCTGTAGTTTCAGTATACATGTGTATGTTTACTATATGTTCAGCTCATTACTGTATCAATCACACCCCAAGAATGATCTACATGTGTAGCTAGGTATTAGGAATGTGGAAACATTGAGCCAACTGCAGGACATTTTTGGCCTATTTTCATCACTCTTGTCCTGCTCCCCATATACTTTGTGTACAGTTCAGTTTCAATTTACAAGACATTCACTAGATTTATCAGACAATGTCCTGTATGACTGGCTGTTTCCATGCTACTGCAGGAAGTACGATGCCTAATGTAATCAAAGGGATGGCCCTACACACTACAAAATTTAAAATGTACATATATTGACTTACATGTATATGTAGGCTGATTTCATCCACTCCTGATTTGATTTCCTGATTATATAGAGCTGACTAAGTGCTAAACCTTTATGCTGAATACACCCAAATGAATTGTTAATTGTTTTTTTATTTGTTAGATAAGGTACACAGTGTTCTGCCCAGCGGTGTTTATATATAAACATGTTTATATATTTATACACATGTACTTAATTATGTCTCGGTAGCCTATGCATGTACTGTGTATTATCTGAAAGGTGGTTAGTCCTGACCTGTGTGGGCAGAACACTGTATCCACCCACATTCACAAAATATATTATCAGTGTTTCCCTCAAAGGGTGGTACGATGGTGCTCCCCCATTCGTTAGCCTTGCTTTGGTCAACACTGTTTTATAACATTGATTGAACACTGTTGATCAAATATCATGTACCACTGATGCACTCCTCCACCCTTAATATTTATCCTGAGGGAAACACCATTATTATTATTATTATTATTATTATTATTATTATTATTAATATTTCATGCAACACCTCCATAAAGATACAGCCATAGATCTACTCCTGTCTGGTCATATAGGATGACTGCTGTACTATCGCCATGGAGATTGTTTCCATGGGAATTATCTCCATGGCAATTTTGATTAGAATTTACAACATGAAATAAAACCGCCTTTTCAGGAGTAATAACAGACTATTGACTACAATATGATAATTGACCTGTTATAATAAGTTCTCATAATAGTTTGTGGAATTCCATAGAACTCCAGCTGTTTGTCCTCAACAGGAACTTTTAAGATCATTGTTTACTCACAGTTATGGTAGCTATGCCACCACATATAAACTATTAGTAGTGATCGTATATAGTTTGTTTAATTAAATTTGATATTCTCATGAAATAAATGATAAGATTCATATCATAGTTACTATTGACCTGCAAGGTCAAGTATACCATCAACCTATTAAGGCAATCTCTCACTTTCACACGGGCACGTCCCACGATGCTTCAGTACAGACAGCTGTAATAAGGCTGTATTTCTTATACCAACTTATTTATATATGTATGATAATTCCATCTTAGTTTGTGTAATACTGTCCTCAGTGTCCTGAGTCATTGTAGATGTGTAACAAGTAGCTCTGAGTTTCTGCTCTTTTAAGATTTACCGCTGTTGTATATTTTTAATTGTCTTGTGTTTTCAGGAAGTCATTGAAAAGGCTAATACTGTGTTACAGGATGCTGTTACACTACTCAATGGGTGGGTCTATATACTTGTCTTATAATCTCTCTCTATCTGTCAATGTATCTATTTATGTATATATTATCCAATTCCTTCAATTATCTGTTCAATATCATATATTATTCTATCTATCTATCCATCAGTCTATGTATCTGTCCATCAATCTATTTGTCCATTTATCTATCTACCTATCTATTTATTCACCCATGTCCATCTATTCATCAGTCTATCTATCTATCTATCTATTCATTCATCTATATATTCATCTGTATATCCATCCATCGTCTATCTATCTATCTATCTGTTTATTTACCCATGATCCATCTATCCATCAGTCTATCTGTCTATCTATCTATCTATCTATCCATTCATCTATATATTCATCTGTATATCCATCCATCGTCTATCTATCTATCTATCTGTTTATTCACCCATGATCCATCTATCCATCAGTCTATCTATCTATCTATCTATTCATTCATCTATATATTCATCTGTATATCCATCCATCATCTATCTATCTATCTATCTATCTGTTTATTTACCCATGATCCATCTATCCATCAGTCTATCTATCTATCTATCTATCTATCTATCTATCTATCCATTCATCTATATATTCATCTGTATATCCATCCATCGTCTATCTATCTATCTATCTGTTTATTCACCCATGATCCATCTATCCATCAGTCTATCTATCTATCTATCTATTCATTCATCTATATATTCATCTGTATAT
>OX345647.1:5449509-5452009 GCA_947044365.1 Petrosia ficiformis
CACTAGAAGATACATGTACATGTAATATCGGACACTAGAAGATACATGTACATGTACATGTAATATCAAATAGTATATCTAAAGTTAATATTAATTTTGAAATAAAGTCTGCATCATTAATCAATGTGTATCGGAACTCTACCATGTTTTATTAATTATGATGTCATTTCCTACTTCCAATGAAATCATTCATTACTACTGTTTATAACTTCTAGCTAATAAAATCATGTTTATCACGCACAGTCACATACATACATGTATAATTATGTATAAACCTACATGTACATGTGTGCAGACATACATACATGTACATACATACATACATACATTCATACATACATACATACATACATACATACATACATACATACATACATACATGTATATACATACATAAATACATACATACATAAATACATATATTCATACATTCATACATACATACATAAATACATATATTCATACATTCATACATACATACATAAATACATATATTCATACATGCGAACATATATATGAATTCAATTACTTGTACATGTGCATGTACATGTACACAGAGATTTTTAAATTAATTGCACTCATCCAGTTTTAAAATTCCCTGTGTACATAAACATAAACAAAGAGTCATATCCCTTGTTGCTATGGATACAATCGACAATGGTGTCACATTTCGTGGTATAATTATACTTGGAAAATTAATAATGTATTGTTAAGGGAAGTTAATATTGAATTATTGGGAATAATTTACAGAGGAAATTATTTGAAATAGTCAATAACAACATGTACATGTACATGTATATGTAATATTCATAGCACATGTACATGCACTTCATATTGATATGTACATGCGACAATCACATATATTCATGTACATACATTTGTATACTATATGTAATTGTACATGTATGTACTTGGCTGTACATGTAATTCTTAGATAGTACATGTACATGTACATGTACATGTTATACCAATGAATTATTATAATTTATTATAGCTGGTTCTTTATTTAATAATGTATTGTATCTTAATCACATGACTATATGGTAACCATGGAAACAGTGATTTAAGTAATTATTATATGTAATTATGTATACGTACATACATATGTACATGAATATACACGAATGTACACATATATATTATTATGTGTTGCATGTATTATTTGATTTGTCCCAAAATCCGATTACAAAAAACAATTCCTTTAATATTTGAACGTAAACGTATATATATATAATATTTCATCTGGTATTCGGTACTACAGTTTCAGTATACAGCTGTTACTTATAGCTAAATGAACATTATTGTGAAATATTTGTCTATTGTAATTGTATAGGAATGGGACTGGGGATACCATTATTTATGCTTTAAACGACTTGGTCTTGTCTCTCTCTACAGGTCTAGCTGATTCCGATCCTGATCATTGTGATGGTCTCTTACAATTACAAATGGAAAGACATCCTAATGTAATCTATCCTTCACTTCATTCCTCTGTGTACACCTCTCTCTTTATCCATACTTCTCCTTCTCATCCTCCTCCTGCTCATCCTTGTCCTTGTCTTTGTTTTCGTCTTGATCCTCCTCCTTCTTCTCCTCCTTCTCCTCCTCCTCCTCCTCTCCTCCTCTTCTTCCTCCTCCTCTCCTCCTCCTCCTCCTCCTCTTCCTCCTCCTTCTCCAGTGTCTTGTGTTTTTATACTTCAAAGGTCGTATTGAGTTAATGAAGGGAAATGTTGATGAGGTTAGTTAATGATTATACGTGATCTCAACTGTGAGTATAGTTTAATATATTTACATCGTCATGGTAATGTCTCTTATTATGAGCTATAGCGTCATAAATCTACTTTTAGGTATAGCATACATACATACATACATACATACATACATACATACATACATACATACATACATACATACACACACACACATACATACATACATACACACATACATACATACATAAATACATACATACATACATTTTTAAAACATACAGTATCACTCTTGTACAAATTTAATTACTTTATATTGTATACGTGGAGATGTGTGCACATGTGTATACATATCTATAAGTACATGTACATATGTAAATATGTGTATACATATCTATAAGTATATGTACATGTGTAAATATGTGTATACATATCTATAAGTACATGTACATGTGTAAGTATGTGTATACATATCTATAAGTACATGTACATGTGTAAATATGTGTATACATATCTATAAGTACATGTACATGTGTAAATATGTGTATACATATATCTATAAGTACATGTACATGTATAGTTCCAAAGTCATATAAACAAGTCTTTAGGAGATATGATGATTAATTTATTAATGTTCCCAACTCATGAATATAGTTAAGAACATTGTGTGTGTGTGTGTGTGTGTGTGTGTGTGTGTGTACATGTACATGTATGTATGTACAATGTACATGTATGTATGTACATATACGTGTATGTTTTTTTTAATAGTTGTTATGTAAATAATAGTTTCTTTT
>OX345647.1:5467009-5499509 GCA_947044365.1 Petrosia ficiformis
ATACCACTCATATTAGCTTCAGGCATGACCCTATAAGCTGTAAACAAAAGGGCATTCATACTATTATGGGTTTTAAAATAACAACACACTCAAGGAACAAACCAAGACAATGAAGCACCAAAATTAGAAATCTCGAAATGCTCAAAAAAAAACCAGGGAATAATCTGATACTTAAAGCTACTAATCATTAAAGGAATAACACCTTTCAAGTGATTTCAGTTTACTACAGTACAGCCCTTAATATGAACACATACTTTGTAAATCATACTTCTATTTGTTACATCACACCGACTGTTGCCCACTCGTCTGACTGCTTGGCCAATTTCTGAGAGATGCAAAATATTAGACAACTTAGGTATCATGTATTAGTGGTGAGCACTTTTATGTAAAATGGGAAGGGCATACAAGAGGCATATGTTAATTTCATAACTTAGCAACAAAGTGGCTATACAGGGCCTATGTAAACAAAACTATTGAAAATATTTCTTGTTCTTTCTCTACAGATCAAAGTGTCCAAAGAAGGGATCTACCATCAGAGAATAGAAATTTGTGTCAGCATCATTCAACTATAGACTCATTAACATGTAGTTACCATGATTCTTGTATCGAGTCAATGTTCCAATGCAAATCAAATGGATTTCAACTAAGTTATGCTTTACCACGATGTCAAGCTTTAAGACTACTTCATACGTCCAATGATTCCTGTCCCTCATGTTTGAAACATCAGGAACTTGTAAACTGGGCACTTGAAACAGAACTTTGTGTCCAACCTCGCCTTGAAGAGCTCGCAACAAAATGGGCTGAAAATACATCTCATCTTGCTTTACCAGATCCTCAACATTGTTTGGAGTACGAGGCAGAAGCTCTTGGAGTTATTAATGAATGCTACAACAATAACCAACAATCTTTATGTGATCTATTACCAGATCTGGAAAACGATATTTTATCCGATTTGGAAACATTAGTTTCTTCACTTACTATTAATGATTATTACAGACCTCTCGTTCTGCAACAAATTAGAAATATTTTAAGAAAGTGTGACTCTCTTTCAGCTGGAGATATAGCAAGTATTACTCCTGAACCAAATGATAGAGTTCTATTCTGTGTTCTTTCAGAGGGTGACAACAGTGATGTGACATCTATAATAGCTGACAAACTTAATAGACCGCTGGAAGAATTTATGTATGCCGACTTTACTAGTAATTTAGATCGGGATTCAGACTGTCAGACATCGTCGCCAATGATGGCATATGTTTCCCTTTCGACTAATTTTCGTCTCGTCCAATGGAACCGATCTCCATCGGATAATCTAAATTTGAATAATTTTTATAAAATTCAAACTTCTCCAAGTTCTCGTGTTGTATTTTTTGATCTCAAAACAGAGACATCATTATGTGGAAATGGTAAAAGAGAAGCTGGAGAACTTTGTGATACATTTGCCGAAGTAGGTGTGCAAAATTATGGATGTGATACAACATGCAAGCCTTATAAGAATTACGAGTGCTCTACAGATCGGCTCACGATTTCAACATGTGTCCCAGTCACATGTGGTGATGGATTAAGAACTTCAACAGAGAAGTGTGATGATGGGAACACAGACAATGATGACGGTTGCAGTAAGGAATGCACTTTTGAGACGGGTTTTGAATGCTCTGTTACACCATACAATAGAACTACTGTTTGTAGCCAACTACCAGACGAAACATCATCCAAAATTATTCCCACCACTTCAATATTGAGTCAGTCATTATCATCAACATCAGTATTAATAGTAACATCAACTCCAGTACACACACCCTCAGAAACACAAGTGTTTTCAGAACCAACGAAAGAAGCATCAGGACATAGTATTACGAGAACCTCACCAACATGGTCTTTAATAGTATCAATATTAGCGCTCATTGTTGTCACATATCAAGCTATCCTAAGATAACTAAAATGATTATATTAGACAGAATGGCCATCTGAAACTTTCAGGTCTAATTTAATTACAGGTATGGTCAAATTGAGTTTTATTAAATTTCATTATTATTTTGTATCATATTCTCCTCTTCTCAAAAAATTACCATGTGTCTGTTTGTTTATCTGTTTGTTATTTTCTTGTTACCCAAACAAGTGTTTACCGATTATCACTGAAAAACTGTTCATAATATATGAAAAGTATATATATTGTATGTATTATAACTATTATTATAATGTATATCGTTTGATTAAAAAATTAATTTTAGATTTTATCATTCAAATATTAATTTTGTTTTTTTTAATAAGTCGAATTCACTTTTTTTAGTACATGTATTATCGTATGTACTGAATCAATATACATGTACATATGCACATTATAATTATAATAAAATATTATTATTCCTAATTTATTTATATAGTATGTATATTTAAATTCCTTACCTTATGAAAACTAAGGCGAAGGTTTGGTGCCTTCAAAGATGGCTGAATGATAGTACAATGAGATTGGCTACTATAAGCCATGAAACAATACACAAATTGTAACATCAAGTATCAGACATCATGTTACAACTTGTGTACTGTGCTAATTAATCTAATATATTTTCTCATATCTAATTTCATCAATCCACACGTCAAATTAAATTAACTCGTTATACATATGCATCCACATCCAATTATATAATATACAACACCCATACTTCACATTGTGGTTGCATTTGTGTACACGCACACATATACATCTGTCCCCAACAAGTCGGTAAGACCTTATTTGATAAATAATGCCTGAAAAACATAATTTTGTAATCTAAATGTGATAATATAGACATTATTGGAGACATGTCAACAAATTGGTTGACCATAATACACTTAGAATGTATCTATGTGTAACAAAATGGTGTATATTAACACATTCTTTAAATCTGTGAAAACACGTGTAGACTGTTGAAGTGATCATTAGACTAGATATGTACATTCTTTGAATTGGTGAAAATATGGACCACAAATCATTAATTACCTTGTACGTATATACACATTACAAAAAGAACAAATTTTTTAAATAAGTGGTGCCAGTCACAACATTAACTAATGAGGGGACATTAGTGGTGTTTTAGTTAGCTATAACTAAAACCCCTTTTGCTTTTAGTAAGGCATTGTATAGTCTGTTCACATTCACAATGTTCTCAAAATTATGATGTGATGAGTTTATATGTAATATAATGTATAGTTTAATGTCATAAGGTTAATACATGATTATACTGTAACTCAATATGAAGAAATGGATTGAAATTTGACATACACAAAAAAGAACAGAAAGAATAATTATATGAAAATGGTGCAGGTAAAAAGATTGTTGGTCATTCCAAACTAAAGTTATGAACATTTTTCTGAGGTCATGGTGAATGTGAATGACTATTGCAGTAACTAACTATAATGAAAAATGGCCACTTTTAGTTAACTAAAACCCTTTTAGTAAGCCTAATATTATTTTAGTTAATTAACTATAACTAAAATTTCAGGAAAGTGGTCACTATTGTCTACTAAAACCAACACTGAGTCACCATACATAATATTATATTCAAAGAAAACTAATAAGTGACATACAGCAGTCACAACATACTGCTGAAGACTGTTAGAATTTTAAACACAATAGAAGAACACTTTCTTGGAATCAGTCACAACACAGTCTGCCGAAGCTATAGATTCAGTGGCTTATACAAACTGTTTGACTATAATAAATTTGACTTCAATGTATACTACATTCTGTGAATCAGTCACAAATCAGTGACAACTGAAGTTATATACACTGGTGCACCAATTGATCATTGAAACTATGTATAGTGGGGATGGATTAACACACCATTTGACCATTGACACCATGTATAACAGGGATGAATTAACACATTTGACCATTGAACATAACTGTGTATAAACAAATAAATATTATCCAGATGTTTTCTTTTTTTCTATCCATTTTTTTACAAGTACGTGTCTGTCTTTTGGTAATGTAGCAAAGTACTCTTTCTGATCTTCTGAGTAACGTTGTATTATTTCAAAGTCTGAGACGTCCCGATAAGTCCAGTCCTGCCAGTTAAAATTAAATCTCTCTAAAAGTTCAATCATTTTTTCAGGTTGTGATATACAATTAATTGGTTCCTTTTGTTGAAATTCATCGCTAATACGCAGCTCTTTAAATATCAGCACACCTCTAAAAGCGAACCATCCTCCATATTTAGGGTGCATGGAAACACCGTAAATTCTAGTTTTCTCGTCCCAAGGAGGATTAGGTACCAAGTGTCTTTGATAATAATAAGACGCACCTGAAATATGTCCCACTGTTTGAAGCAAGATTTTCGGTCGTCTGTTTGGATGCAATTCAAAATCTTGGATAATGTCGGTGTTGTATTTTTGTAAAATGTTTTGCATTTTCAAAAATTGGGTTTTCATACACTGGTCAACAGGATCTAACAGCGATTGACTATTGTACTCGCCTGTAATGAATGGTTTTACTAGGACGTCAAACATCATAGGTGTACTCACAACTAGTATACCAAGTGTATCTTTGTGATAAGGAAGATGAAACACTGGTTGAACACAGTTGTTATACCAACCAACCTGTAAGTAAGGAGGAATGGATGTCATACATCTGCATTCTTACTATTAGTTGTTGAAGTTACCTTAAAGGGGTAGAACTCCAGACCTGTGTCTTTCATTTCCCTATTCAATATGCTTATTACCTCATCCAAACATGCAACTTCCATTCTTTTAAATAGTCACACCTCTTGATAAATGCATTTAACTACAAGGCCCTCCCCTCATGCTACTGAGTCGTAGTGGTCATTATTGCAGAGAATGAGTGATGAACAAGTCCTTGTAAGGTGAGACTATATGGAATATCATTGTTTTATTTCGGTAATAATATTTAATCAACATATTAATTACTTGGATGGGTAGACATAATAGATTGTATGTATACAAACCATTGTATCACACGTATTATGTTGTCTGTTATCCACATATTATATTGTTTGTTTATCCTGATCACTTTTGCATGAATAGATAAATAGTTTGTTATTACATCAATACTCTTATAAAATGATGGACTTATTTGGTTTTATTTAGCCTCAACTCATTCATTTCACAGACCAAAACTAACCATTCATTTGTTTGCTTTGGGTGAGTCTGGTCAAAACAAGCTGAAAGACCAATGGCTGGATTCAACGATTTCAAAAGCTGTTAGTCTTTTTGCTGATGTTCAATTCCAAGTGGAGGTAATGCTTTGTACATATATGCTTGATGCAATATTTGTTGTTCAAGGATTTGTGTGTACATTATTTTAAAGAATGTTTTCAAAAGCGAATACGAAAGTAACACTTGTACAGTTAATGAAAATCCTTAATGTTTTCAAAACAAAATGCCCTGACTCACTAACTTCATCTCTTCTCATTCACACATACACACACAACCAGGAGGGACTCGATACTTTGTCCACTCTTAATGATCCACAATTGATATCTTCTGCTGTCTTTTTTGTACAGTACACACAGGATAACCAGGTATTGATAGCAATTAGGCGAATCTTTGTTGTTATAGTTAAATTATATAAATTATTAGGATGTATATATGATAAGATAAAGAGAGACACACATGTCCAGAAAAAATCTGGACCAGCTGGGATTTGAACCCATTTGTTGTTATGTACATTTGCTGACGACAATACATTTGCAGTGGAGTATGTACCAAGGGGATGCAGGGATCTTGGCTCCCCATTGTTCAATTGTGAAATTTCATGTATAATTATTAATATTACTGCTTTATATGTGGAAATATTGACAGTAATAAAATATTGATGGTTGCTGTTCACAGAGTATTAACGAATTAAATTTTAATGATTATCAATTAAATTTTATTATGAGGGTGTGACTGTGTACGTGTGTGCGTTTACGTGTAAACAATAGACAGCTGTTCTGATTATCACTGGAAGTATTTAATAGTGGAAGGTGAGAACTAAAAAATGGAGACTACTACTTCTTTTTGGACACATTCCAAGGAATTTCTCAATTACTGCATTCCTGAACTAATTGAAGCATTTTAATTTGACGGTTTGAACCCAAAACCAGCAAACCGTCAAATAAAAACACTGTTAATATTTTCACATATACGGTATTACTATACATCTTAATAAGATCACTAATACAGTTATGTAGTATATTATTAGTAACCCACACCTTGTGAAGGCTAATCATTCTTCATGGAATCCATTAGTAGTGAACTATTTTAGAATCTTGTAGTATTCTTTTTATTAATGTTGGTCATTTTGAGTCAAATTTGTTAATAAAGAAGGCTCTTATTTGAGTCTAAAAATTGTAGTAAATTTTCAGTTTCCACATGGGAGGTTTATCTCCTTTCCCCTTGGCACAAGTGCATGGCTACACAGTAATTTGTCACCCCCCGATAATACTTTCCAGATTCTTGCTCCACTGTTTGTGCATGTGTTGCTGTGTCTATGCCTGTGTGTGTCTGTGTGCTTGTATGAAAAAGAGAGGTAGCGTATTATTTATATTTAAATATCACAGGACAGTATTGAATATGCTCGTATGTGTCTCAAATCAATTCTTTCTATTTTGGGAAAGACAAAACCTAGAATATACCTCATTGGAAACAGCAAGGAACAAAACCAACCAGGTGACACTGAAGAGGTGAATATAACTGTTGTCATGGTAACAACTGAATTGGTCTATAGTTAATGATAAAATCATTCACAACATCAAACATCTTGTTATGTAGATACTGTTTATCAGTTTCCTATCATTAAAGGTCATTCTTGTTTTTCTCCTTGGCCTTGGCGAATGTTCATAACATTAGAAACATTTTCCTACACATTTTAATATCCTCTTCTATTTTTTTTTGTGTTTATATCAAAATTCAATCCATTGCGCTCCATTATTGAGTATTACGTGAACTTAATCTTAGCCTGAAATTGGAGGTCATGAACAGACTCAAACTGGTACTTCAGTATGACGACATTAGTTATTATTCATTCTATTTCTTTATACATAATTATTTTGATACATATTCCTGCATGTTCTTTCTTGATATGTTACTTCTGTGGTTCTTCTGAGATGCCAGGGAAATAAATGTACATACATTTTAAAGATAAACATGTATTGTGTACCAATCATTTGAACATTGTTATTACACTTAACTACTTGTTTATACAAATTGTTAATTATGATAAATCAACAACTTACGATAAATGATAGACTGGACTCCACGGTCCTGATCCCAGTCCATGCAAATAGCATTGGACTGGGACCAGGACTGTTAATAATTTTAGTAACGCAGTCAGACTGTAGATAACTATTCTGGGTATCAGACTGTAGGTAACTAATCTGGGTATCAGACTGTAGGTAACTATTCTGGGCATCAGACTGTAGGTAACTAATCTGGGCATCAGACTGTAGGTAACTATTCTGGGTATCAGACTGTAGTTGAGTAACTATTCTGGGTATCAGACTGTAGGTAACTATTCTGGGTATCAGACTGTTAGGTAACTATTCTGGGTATCAGACTGTAGGTAACTATTCTGGGTATCAGACTGTAGGTAACTATTCTGGGTATCAGACTGTAGGTAACTATTCTGGGTATCAGACTGTAGGTAACTATTTCATTGTCATTAAAATAATTATTACATGATTATAAATTCCACAGCTTTCTGGACCATTCAAAGATTTTTCACTACCATTTTTTCAAGTTGATGTCACCAATTCAGTTCATTTAACATTATTCTTCAAGCAGACAATCATATCACCTTTATTTCATCCGTTAAATGAAGAAGACATACAAAAGGTATTAGTTATTCACATTGTCATGATAACCCAGTATGTCAATATTTTAATTCCAATATTTAAAAAATTAATTTTACACTAAACGTGATTAGGGGAACATAATGGCCCTAATTGGTTATAAATCTCACAATGTCTAAAGTATGCTAAGTTCAAAGTTGAGTTATAGTATGGTTATAGTTATATATTTGAACCGTGAGAAAGAACCCCAAAAATGCATGCTGGAAATCATACAACTCTGATAGTAGAGTAAATTATCAAAATAAGCTGTTTTGCCTTGTTTTGATGGTTAACCTTTCACACGTTTTACTCATAAGAAATTATCATAGGAAGTTGTTATACTATAGATAGTTGTAAATTGTGTATACTTTGTACAGCTGACACAATTGATACTTATAATGTGTATATACATGTAGATGTATGCGAATTCATCTATCTATTTGTAATATGTGACCACAGATGAGAAAATGTGTCTGAACACATTTTAGACATCATCAATTTGACCACTCAATTCTGCAATATGTATATACAGCTACGGTTGCAAATTGCTCCACAGGTACACAATGTACTCTCCATCGATAGAAGTAGTTCCATTGCAAACTTACATATCAATGGCCATACAGCAAGATCGATCTATTATGTGTTAAGACCTTCTTTCTCATCTGCGTCACATATCTCATATATCCATCAACTTAGAATTAATTCTGTATCTATTTTGATATCAACTGCCTGATGTGGTTTTCTAACTAAAACTATAATGATTAAAATTAGTTAATTAACAAGAATTGAAGGTTATTATTTCAGCTTGTTTCTGTGAGAATGATTGATTTGAAACTAAATTGTTGATTCTATTGCATGCAGTAATAAAAGTTATCAGCTTGTTTCAGGTTGATTTTGGTTCTGTCAGCTAACTCCATCGCATGTAGTATTGGCTTGTTTATGATTGATATTGATTCAAAATGATTTCTTTTTAATAGATAACTTCCACTGCATGCAGTAATGGACATGTGGAAGTACTCAAGTTATTATTAAGTATCGGAAAAGATCCCAAACCCCAAAAATGGCTGAAGAGTGTTCTAAAAGCCCTTGAGAACAAGTGTTGTACTGATAAAGATGTACTCAGTCTTTTAACAACAGCTGAACTAGCATACAACTTGGAACGACAAGAAAGTATTCAATACGTTCTATCTGAAGTCTCTGAACATCCTCGTGGTGCTCTACTCGTATTAAGTAAATTCTTTTTCCCTTTTAACAAGAATCCACAGCAGCTTCTACTCCCAGAGGCTGGCTTGACTTCACTTTCACCATCCAGTGTTGCAGAATCCCGGTTCACTCACATCTCTTTAGCTTACAATAAGCTTAGCTCAATACCCGAAGCGTTACTCCAATTACAATCGCTACTGACTCTGAATCTTTCCAATAATTCCATCAGCCGATTGCCTTCCATATTGCGTTGGAATTGCCCTAAACTGAGAGAGCTAAATCTCTCACAAAACCAACTAGTAGATGGACCCACAGGTCTATTTAAAAGTGTTACTGGAAGACGCGTTTCTCTTTATGAAGGAATCAGTGACGAGAGTCATGTGTTACCTCAACGTAAAATTATTCAGATGACTGGACAGAATTTGTACCCCTGTATCCATTCCTTGATTAGTGTTGATCTCAGTCACAATTCCAAACTCACTAAAGTCCCAGAATGGGTATGTGTCCTGCCTCATCTTGCTCTCCTTGACCTACGTGGTTTACCGAAATTGATTAAACTGGCAAATCAGCTGGGTAATTGGGAAAGCTTGCCTATTATTAGACTCGAACCAGAAAAAATGGTTTATCCCCCTGCTAAGGTTTGCGCTCAAGGGTCACAGGCAATAGTAGCTTATCTCCACTGCCAACTCAAGGGGTCTCTGCATTATCGCCACATGAAAGTGATGTTACTTGGAAAGACAGGATCGGGTAAATCAACCACTTTCAATGGCCTACTCAATCAAAAATCGTCTCTAAGTTCCTCAAGGCAGCAATCATTAGACACAGCAACATACGACTATAGGGGTTTTGTCAGCGATGGAACCACAATTAAAGTTACCTATCACTTGAGTAATTTCTCAAGTCAAGCAATGGATTGTTTGGTGTACCAATGCTTCTTCATCCATCGCTGCATCTATCTTTGTTTTTGGAACATCACCGAAGGTAAAAAAGGACTAGAGAATCTTCTATCTACCTTGCGGAGTATTCATTCCTGTCTGCCAGCCGCACGTGTGCTGTTGGTAGTCACTCACTGCGATCAAGCTCCAGATGTATCCCTTGCTGACCTTCTTCTCTGGGAACAGCAAGTATTTAAATGTGATAACCCAGTCAATCTTGTTGATGTGAAATATTCCAACAGTTATGGCCTTCCATGCATTTCCAGCCCAGTAATGATGAATTCCACATCAAAAGATGACATTGAGAGGTTACGAAAGGAGATTCATGGCATTACTGGATATATGTTGGGTTTCTCGTCTCATGGGATGTCGAAGGAAGAACTGGTACCGAAATTATACATTCTTCTTCAGGGCATTATAGAAACCAAATGCAAGCATTTGCGACAGCAGGCAGGAATAATACGATATGATGAATTAATAGACAGTTTCACATCTGTTGGTGGAGACCAGACAGTTGCCGATAAAAAGAGAGAATTCAATTTGGCTTGTGAGTTCCTTCAAGAAAGTGGTGTTATTATATGTCAAGCAAGTCACCAGCCTGGCATTAGTGATATATTTTATCTGAATATGCAATGGTTGTGTGATACATTAGCTAGAACTCTTTCTCAAGCGCAGTTAGATGGTGGTAGTATTTGTGGTACGATTGCAGCTCATCAACTCGACAAAGTAATTCTCGAATGTGGAGTTTCTAAACAATACAGTCAACAGTTTAGGGAGTTCATGGAAATGAAGAAGTTAATCATAGCATTGGATATGAACAGGTCACAGTTCTTCTTGCCTTTTCTACTCCTTCCTGCACCACCTTTCGAGTACCCACGATGTGACTTGTCCAAAAATGACACCCTTGCCAGGATATATTTATTCCAGTACATTCCCGAGGGCTTGATCTCCAATTTGCAATCACAGATTGTTAGACACCTTCATCAATTAGGAGCTCGGCTTTTATTGCTCTCGAAAGATGAAGGTACTTTCAATGTTACTGAAGAAATTCAAACATCTAATGAAGGATGCGTTGGTAAGATAAAGAAAGGGAAATTATTTGTCTATAACAGAGCGGGCTATATAACCATGAAGAATAGTCGAAATGAAGTAGAAGATGTCTTGGGCATTAAAGAAAAGATAAATGCTATCTCAGTAACTAATCCAGTGAACACACTCCAAAGGAATTCGATTCGTCAGGAATTGCAGTCTCTTTCAAAAAGTATCGATGGATATTCTCATTCGTTTCCTTCCACCAATGTCTCAGAGTCTTGGATATCGGACGACACTTTCTGGCAGAGTATATTGTGGAAGAAAGGTATGTATATGGAATTTTTAGACGGCACTGTGGCATGGATTGAAGGTCATTCCAGTTCTATTACAATCGTGACACAAGGTAGTGAGTTAGCTCGTGTGAAGGCACTGACGTTTCTGACTAACTGTCTTGAAGCTATTACTGACGAACAATACATAAATCTTCAGAAAACATGTGCTAGTCCTTGTCCAGAATGTATAAAGGGTCTGACGTCTACTAAAAGTGACCCCTTAATTTTACTCAATGAAGAATTAATTAATCCACATATAGAGTATTCTGTCGAAGGCCCGACAATCGATACGTCTTCACCAACACATGGAAAAGGTTTTCAAATTTTTGAGGAAGTGACCTTATTTGAGAGATCTAGACTTTTGACAAAACTATCTCAACCAGATGAAATTCTTCTTTGTCCCAGATGTAATAAGGAGCCTCAAGTTGATCTGATTGCTCCGGATATATTCCTTGCAGATTTTCCTCCAGAATATCAGCTGGAAAACGATTTGTTATCATTTAAAAGAACAGACGACTCGCGATTAGGGAAAGGACATTTTGCGGAAGTGAGTATCACAAGAGTATTTACATATACTATGCTACCATGGCAACCCTTTAATGTGGCTAGGTGTATATACATGTATATGTTGTATGAAAATTCATGTGCCTAGCATGCTAGCAATAGGTGTAAAAACGATTAACAAACAAGTATAACAAACAAACAAGCAGCCACAATGGCTTATAAAATTCATTAAACACAGCCACAAAGGACTTAGAAAATATTAAAGCAGCCACTCTGGCTTAGAAAAGTAACAATCAGCCACCATGGCTTAGAAAATAAGCAGCCACAATGACTTAGAAAATAACTAGCCAATGGCTTAGAAAATGAGCAGCCACAATGGCTTAGAAAATGAGCAGTCACAATGGCTTAGAAAATTCGAAGTAAAAATGAAACACTGAATGCCCAGTCTAGAGAACCAGGAATGGTGGGTTAAAGATGTACACCTCATTAAAAATCCAATTGTGGCTAGTTGGTATATATGCCAGTTATACCCTGCGGGTATTCAGAGGTTCATGTGCATATATTCCTTAGTGCCATGGGCCTTGAGATATATAACTATAGCAGGTCGTATATCTGGCATATATACCAACTAGCCATGGTATATAATATATACTATGATTTAAAAAATTTTTGATGAGGTGTGTATGTATACAAAATAAAGAGACCTGACCACATTAAAGGGTTGCTATGGTAATATATTACATATATAATGTATATAGGACCTAATGACAAATGTAGATTTACAATTCTGTGATAATATCATCATATCATTCCTGTTTATAGGTATTTCGTGGAACGTATGAAGACAAGCCGGTAGCAGTAAAAGTATTTCTAGAGCGGAAAGATGGCTTGGAAGTCGCATTCAAAAACCTTCATTTGGAATTGAATATTTTAGCAAGTATATCTAATTCCCATATTCTATCTCTGGTTGGGACATTACTACATCCTCTTTGTATTGTGTTCCCATTGGCTCCATTTGGCTCACTTCAAGATCATTTACAACTTTGTCAAAGTGGTTTTGATGATCAGATATCACACAAATTACTCTATCAGGTATGTATGTATGTATGTATGTGTGTATGTATAATGTATGTATGTATGTATGTATGTATGTATGTATGTATGTATGTATGTATGTATGTATGTATGTATGTATGTATGTATGTATGTATGTATGCATGTATGTATGTATGTATGTATGTATAATGTATGTATGTTTGTATGTATGTATGTGTGTATGTATGTATGTTTGCATATATATATGTATGTATGTATAATGTATGTATGTATGTATGTATGTATGTATGTATGTATGTATATATGTACATATGTATTGTGTTTCATTATTTTAGATAGCTGAAGGTATCAAGTATTTACACTCGCTGTATATAATACATCGCGATATTAAACCTGGTAATATACTAGTGTGGTCTCTTCATCCTGTTAATGGAGTGAATGTGAAAATATCTGATTGCGGCCTCTCACAATTCACTACTCCATTGGGTCTACATCGCCAGAAAGGTACAGAAGATTACATGGCTCCAGAGCTTTTTACAAATGGAAGAAAGTGGTCATATGATGAAAAGGTATGTGCTTTGTCATAACTATAATCGAACTGATACCTATGCAACTTAGTACAGGAATGAGGATTCCAGTCTGTGACTGGGGATTCTGAAAATGAGGATTTTCATATATTATTTTATTATTCAGGTAGACATCTTTTCCCTTGGACTTCTCCTATATTATGTGGTCACAGGAAAGGCACTTTTACCAGGTTTCATACACAAGTCAGATTCCTATGATATGAATTTCAGTCTCAGTCTTGGTCGAGCTATAACTTCGACAATGGAAGAACAGAAACCCAGAGAATCTAAAAGCAATGCTGCAACTCCAATTTTGGAATCGGGAATTCATCCTGCTTCCAGACAAGGCTGTGTAACGATGTGTGTAGCGAAGTGTATGCAAAACCTATTGAAAGATTGTCTCTGGAGAGATCCTTCTCGAAGGCCTTCAGCTGAAGGAGTGTGTAGCCATCTTTTACTCTGTACAGGTCCCTCGACACAAGAAAGAATAATTGTGCAACAGAATTTTCATATTTTAGATGCTTCATTTGTTGCTTCAATTAACAGCATCATAGCATGGGGAGGAGAGACTAGAGATATCGGAAATCAATTCATGATAGTCTATAACAAAATATGGGCTGCAAAATGCATCTCCTTACCTCTGAGTGACAGTTTCTTTTCCTCGAAGAATATCATACATATTACTGGAAATTTACTGTTCATAGCATCACATGCTAATCGTAAGATTCATTCAATGCAACTTCCTGACTTTACCGTTCATCGCAGTGTCAGACACCAGCTGCCCGCTAATCCTTGTTGCATTTTTACATCAGCTGATACGAATACAGTTATAGTCGGCATGGAAGGAGGAAAGATAGCAATGTATACCACTAATGGAGATAAGTCTCCTCTTGAGAATCTTCCAGTAATTTCAAAGGTTTTAGATCATCCAGATCGGCGAAAGACCTCCGTCAATTGTGGTCTGATACATAACGATATTATTCTTTGTAATTGTGGTCGGTACTTGATTGGTCTGGATGTAAATACCCTTGAACAGAAGTTTTATAAACCGTTGAGTGATCAAGGAACTCTGATCAACGGTATGATAAAGTGCGGTGGCTATTTATGGGTGTGGTTTACTAATACTGGAGAGATAGTTGTGTGTGATATTACCAGTGGTAACAGAGTTGACTCCATCGATTTGAGGTATGTATAACACACTTATTAATTATAATGTAGACTGTTTAGTATTCCATTTATATAACATGTAATCCCACACATGAGCTCCTGACTTCAGTTATGATCGAACTCCCGATTCCACTCATGAGCTCCTGATTCCAATCGTGAACTCCTGATTCTAATCATGAGCTCCTGATTCTGATCATGAGCTCCTGAATCTGCTTTTGATTCCAGTCATGAACTCCTGATTCTAATCATGAGCTCCTGATTCCAATCATGAACTTCCGACTCTAATCTTGAGCTCCTGAATTCACTCATGAGCTCCTGATTCCAATCATAAACTCCTGATTCTAATCATGAGCTCCTGATTCCAATCATGAACTTCCGACTCTAATCATGAGCTTCTGAATCCACTCATAATCTCCTGATTCCAATCATAAACTCTTGATTCTAATTATGAGCTCCTGATTCCAATCATGCTATAACTGGTACTTAATTTATTAATACATGTTTGTGACTGTCTATGTGATAATATTACATACTATTCTATATTATAGGGTGTGTTTACACGAAAACATTCCACATTTTTCTGATGTTTCAGTAACGACAGTGAACTCAAGCCCTAATTCAGTTTGGGTTGGTACGAACACTGGCCACGTATTAGCATTCCATCCCACAACCTTTGAACTAATTGTGGCCGTTAGACATCATAACATTGTCGATACAATTGTTTGTTTAGATAATGGTGTGTTAGTGATATTTGGTAGATGGGAATACGAGGGTGAGACAAGCGTAATGGAAGGGTTTAGTATATGGCACTCTCATATTCAATAAGTATTTATTAACAACTATAATTCTATATGAATGTATGTATGATGTGTTTAATGATGTGTATATAATTTAACTTTCAAATACATTATTAATCATTCATCTTTCTTTTTTTTGAAGTAACTATAATTATATATAATTGTGACTGTGGATGCAAAAATCAGTCATTTGTAAAATAAACATTTTGTCAAACACTTGTATTCAAATGCTCATTATCCAGCAATTTTGCACAGTTGGCCATTATAATCTCGTTGACAAAAAGAGCAACTATTGCTCTACCTATATTCCAAGTTTTGTAAGTTGTCTGTGTAAAAAAGCTGAGAAACGAGCATTTGAAAATAAGCATTTGACAAACTTCTTATTTTACAAATAACTGATTTTCACATCCGCGGTCACAATTATTTATTTTTTAAACAGGTCGGTATTAAATTTCTGTATCTTTGGTGGCTTTTAAAATAATTTTTCGCAATAAAAGTTTTTTAAAGATCTGTGAGAATACAGAATGAGACAATGATGGGATTGTGAGAAATAGTCATTTAGTCCAGCTGACTTTTGGAATATCATAATGTTCTGTTAAAGAATCCAAATATGTGTTTAGTTCCTGTAAGAAATAAAATAAGTATTCTATTTTTAGAATAAAGTAATTGTGTAATACATGTTACTATAAATAAAATAGCTGTGTACATGTTACTATAAATAAACCAGGTGTGTAGTACATGTTACTATAAATAAACAACATGTAATACATGTTACTATAAATAAACAATATGTAAATAAACAATATGTAATACATGTTACTATAAATAAAACAGGTGTGTGATACATGTTACTATAAATAACTAATCATGTTACTATAAATAAAACTCACTTCAACTCTTTGTTTATGTGTCTTTTTGGCCTTTTCCATAATTTTCTCTTTTTGCTATTAAAATGTAATTGATCATCAACATAGACTAGTGTAAATCTAACATCTAACATCATAATAGTGATGTACCGAGGTATCGGTCATTATCGGTCATTATTATGGCCCATAGGGCCATCCCTATAATTGCTTTCCACGGGGTTGAATCTATATATACATATATATATATGTTTGTGTCACTTGCACGACTATGTGTTGTATACGTAGTTAAGGAAGTTGCATCATTCCTGGGGGCTCGGTCAATTAATGGGTGTGGTGCGTAAAGAACTCGCGTTTGAGCTACAGAGCAGCCAGGAAGCTTCAGAAAGGATGTAAAACTGCTAATAACTGTTGTATATAGCAGAGAAACAGTATAAATATTATGCAAGAATCTTTAACAAAGTATGGTAAGTTGTTGAGTTTCAGACACGAGGAAGTCATTATTTAGAACCTTGAAGGAGTACTTCAGTCAGTTCATCAGAGATCTGTGTATTTAGACTGCAATCAGGCTTACACTTACTTCTTCAGGCCCCAGCTTTCGAGTACACAGAAAGGTGGAGACACTAGTGCCATCAGCAATGCTTAATACATAGTCATCACAAAGCAAATATAGGGATGTTTTTTTCTCTATATACACTTGTTGGCTATTAGTTTTATTATCGGCATCAGTTATTTCTGAAAGAAATAACCAATATTGTAGTAACTATGTACTACTAGTACCATATATACTCTAATTCAAGGCTCTAGGCTACATAGCGCATTACCCCTCATTTCGCATTCATATATTGTGTTATGACTTACTCTTTTCTTTTTTATTTTGTCAAAAGATTTCTGAGCTGGTGTACGTGTGTCCTCTCTTCTCTCAAGTTTTTTCTCTTCCACTTTATCAATAGTTTCTAACACTTCTTTAGCCTTGCTCTTCTTCTTTCTTTAAAGATAATGATAGAAAGTATAATTTACAGCCTTCATAAATTCTTACTGTTACACTCACTTTTTCGCCACTCCATTTTGTTTTCCAAGTCCTTTGAGTTTGAGGGAACCTCCAATAGCTTCTTCATAAGCATTGGCCATATTGGGGTGTGGTACATCAGGGCGTGGCAATAGTGGGTGTGGTACACAGGGCGTGGCAATAACGGGTGTGGTCTACCGGGGCGTGGCAATAGTGGGTGGGGGTATTTTTTTTTGTTTACATCAGCATTCAGCAATGGAAGATCATGAAGATGGTTTCATTGATATGAGCCGTGAATTTACCTGTTATTTATGTAATGGATATACTACAATGATTGGTTCTATATCTATTAATGAAACGGGGATAACACTTACGAATGCAGCTGGGTGAGTTGTGATCACTATATAGTAAAAGTGTTGATCTGTGATGGTAGAATTATATATAATTATTGTTATATAGAATGGATTTGGAGATTGATTCGTTTGCAAGTCTTGTGTCTGTTAATGAAATGGAACCACCAAATAATCACACACTGATTTTAGTATTTCCAATTCGAGTAAGAATATAAAAGATATATATATATATAGTGTCTTGTAATTCATAACTGCATAATACTGTAATAGTGATGTCCTAATATCACAAACTTTTGATTTCAATTTGATCATTAGTATATCACTAGTAATAGTTCCTATTTACAATGTCATTTTGTAGTATGTTATGATCTCACATTTATTGAGAAAAGAGAAGTTAGTTGATGTGTTTAAAGATGTGGGACTATACAGAAGTGATCCTACATTACCACCTGAGGTAAGTCTATGACATCAAATGCAAGTATCCTGTCTATATTGCTTTCTAATTTAGGCCATCGGTTTTGTTGATCCTAAAATTCTAAATGAAAGATTGCTTGGTACCTCAAGACACACTAGCCCAGAAGATTTTCATGAAACTGATCCATCACCACCAAATAGACGTGAAACGATTCAATCCAAAGAAAGGAGAGATCCATGGGACAATAAAAATGAACAAGATCGGTATATACAAAGAGAAATACGACAGCAATCTGTTCTAAATCCAGTCCAGCTGATCTCCAGTATACAGCAAGGAAGAGTTCGGGAAGGATTTGTAAATAATACAGAAAGTGACTATAAACAGCTTGATAGATACCCATCATCAGTTACAAGAAATACTGACAAACAATCGACTGAGAAAATAACCAAAACAACATCATCTCAAAAACAGAAAATTCTCTCCAGTAGTGTTGCTAATTTAAAACTATTATTTCCAAATCATGATATAGAAGAGCTTGAGTCTACTCTTAAAGAATGTGACTATTCTTTTGATTCAGCCATTACTGTATTGCTTGGGGAAGATGATTTAGCTAATGCTCATTAATAAGTAATAATATAGAATGTGTATTATAATTTTCATTCTAACTCAACAACTGGTTACAGTTGTAAGTGAAACATTTTTTGAAACAACTATACGATAACTAATATTGATTGAATATTGACTGCGTGGTTAGTAATTTGAAGAGAATAGATTACTGATAGCTAGTCTACAACATATATGTCTAATGTAACTATCAAGTGTTCTCAACATATTTCATTATTCTATTCCAAATCTAATAACTGAAATATTCTACATCATATAGTTAGTATGAAATTATCAAGTAACTAAAACATTTTATAATTTGAAGAAATGTAACTACTATCTTAGTCTATCTATTGTCCTCGCTTTCCTTTTCTCCCTTTTCCTCTTCCTCTATGTGTATTAGTAGAATGAGATGTTATAGTCGGTGGTTTGGGTTTATTGTGTAAACAGTTCCATAGCAACTTGGCATTTACATTGTTACCAAGTATTTCCTCGAGTTTCTTTTCACTCAGAATAACTAGTTCTTGAAAATCCTTCACGTTTTCTAAAATAAACCTTAATAGAACAGTAATACAATATATGGATATATAGTTACATGTATGTGTAGCTACAAACACACATACATACATAATTGACAATCGCCCACATAGGTGGAGCGGAAGGTTAATGTAATCATATTACATAATGTTGCATAAGTATTGACTGCAACAAAAGCTAATTTAGTTTATCAAAAGCAATATAGCCTATATAGGTATTGAGAAAGAAATCTCTATCTTTTCTAGAAAAAGATTTGACACATCTCTATTGTTCCATGTTCTATTAAAAATATAGATCCAGTCTTAGTCACGGATTCACGATCAAATTGAAGTACTGCTACAGTCATGCTTATATAACAAGTGCCGTCGGGACGGGACCCTTGCCTATGTGTCAAAGTAATATTATATGTGTAAAACAAACAATAATTATTTATAAACATAATACACCAAAAGATTATAATAATTATGTATTATGTATGTATCATAGCTCATTTGTATGGGTGTGTCTTATAACTATTAAAAGGGCTTATATAGTTATAATTACTGTATTATACATATTTTTATAGTATGCTATATGCTCACCGATAATTTTTAGTATTCACTCCAGGTAGCTTCAACAAAAAATCCTGTCAAAATTGAGTTATTGAAATTGTTAAAACGTGTTTAACTTGCTTTACCTGTGCACTCGAATTATATAACTGTTCTTTACATTCTTCACCCTCTGCACCAACTGTTGCAGCTGTTTCAGCACTAGGTTGAGACTGACCAATCTAAATGAACATTGTAATTATTACACATCTTACTAAGAGCAAACTTTATTTAAAATAAAAAAATATTCATCCAGTAACAACATCTCTCTCTACGCCAGAGCTCAAAGAAAGGAGGGTGGGCCACCCACCTTTGCCCCATTGGCTAATCCCTGCTCTACAATTTACGCATGTATGACAATAATTCATTACTATGAAAGGTGCCGTGCCTCCATCTGGTCTATTTTGACAACCATCTTCTTTGTGATGATATATGTAGTATTCTAAACAATGGAGCATTATAATTGTATTGTGAGCTACTATTGTTTGTTTGCCTCCATCTTATGAGACAGCCAGCATGTCTCATATATCAAAGAGTATATAAGATACTTCATTTTCAGTTGGTTATATGATTTGAGTCTTGAAGATATCACAATTTCTATAGTGGACCATTTGTAAAGGACACCTTGAGACTAGAGAAAGTGTCCTTATTATGGACACGTCCTTTTATTCAGGTTATTTAGTATACAAATGTATTGTATTAGAATAAGACAAATGTCCTTAGTATGAAGTGTCATTAGTATGAAGTGTCATTAGTATGGAAGTGTCCTTAGTATGGAAGTGTCCTTAGTATGGTAGGTACCTTAATTCAGGTTTTATCATAATTGTGATAAGATCTACTTACTTTCAGTGCTTCAAACAGTTCAGCAGTTGCATGTGGAGAAGGACACCACAGAATACGAAGCTACCATATTTATATACATGTATAAAATATGAAGATTATCTCCTGACTTACTCACCTCTGGGAAATGGATTGTTAATAAGACAAGCTTAGAAGCTACACTTTGCGAGGAGACTTCACTTGACGTTATCACTCCTGATGACTACAGATAAATATGAAAATAAAATCCGCTCTCATACCTTCCTTATCACTCAATCTCTCACACTCCCTCCCTCGTACATCTTCCAGCTCTCCTCACACATCTTCCACATCTTCCAGTTCTCCCTCTATCTCTCACACTCTCCTAAACCTTTCTCTGTGTCTCCGATCAAAACCGTTCTTGTTCTTACTTGAAGTGAAAATGGTTTTCCTTCCTCAAATTCTATCAATAATATAGGTCTTTTGTAGCAACGAGCCATAGCAGTTGCTTGATTATATCTAAAAATGGTAACATTAGATCGAGTTTGGTATGTAATATTACATACAATCTTCCTGAATTCAGAGAACCAATCAGATCACTGATACTCTTTCTCTCAATACATATTTCAGGAGTTAATACATAGTCACCAACCTAGTACAGGAATGAATGAATGTTTGTATGTATGTATCAATGTATGTATGTACATATGTATGAATGAATGTTTGTATGTATGTATCAATGTATGTATGTACATATGTATGAAAGAATGTTTGTATGTATGTATCAATGTATGTATGTACATATGTATGAATGAATGTTTGTATGTATGTATCAATGTATGTATGTACATATGTATGAATGAATGTTTGTATGTATGTATCAATGTATGTATGTACATATGTATGAATGAATGTTTGTATGTATGTATCAATGTATGTATGTACATATGTATGAATGAATGTTTGTATGTATGTATGTATGAATGAATGAAGGGACTGTATATTTATACCTCTAGTGTTACTGGTACAATGTCAATACCTCTCTTATGAATGAGAGATGGAAGAGAACTACGAAACTCTCTCATATCTACTACAATCTGAACAACAATGTTTCAAAACCACTTTTAGTGACAATAATATCTTACCATCTGTGGACCAATATCCTCAACTCTTCCTCCAGCCTTTCTACTGGTACTAGTCATTGCTTGAGGTTCACCTCTCTTCAGATGAACATTGTCATTGTTTCTACCTTCTCTATCAGCTGGTACTAACATGTGCTAAATAGTTAATGAAGCAATAATGCATGCAATATTCTGTTACACTAACACAGAAGAATAAAACTAAACAACAAGTTATAAAGATCATATGTAGTTGTTCTTAGCTTAGTCTAATAAATATTTCTTAATTTAGGTGAGTGAATTCGGTAAATGTCATTCTCCGTGACTTCAGAAAAATGTTAATAACTTTAGTATGGAATGAACAATCCTTTTACCTTCACCACTCCATATAATTATCCTTCCCATTCATTTTTGTGTTTGTCAAAATTTTCCAATCCACTGGTTCATTATTGAGTTATAGCATAATCAAACTATACACAATATTGCATATAAAGGCATCATATAATAATTTTGAGGTCATTATGAGCTTTAGTTTCTCTGTCATCAGCAACTAAAGGTGGTCTCTACATATTTCATAGATTAACAAACTCACTCCCTTTTGATGTATGAGTTGTTGAAAAGCTTCTTTCTCCTTCCTCAAAGAAGTCAAATATTTCTATTAATAGTTATTTAAGATCATGTGATATCATGTGATATGCGTGAGTACCCCCAGTCTTCCTCCATACCTGTTCTTCAACTGAGCTATCATACATCAGGAAATAAACTCGAAGTTGCTTACCAGGATGACCAGCTTTGTATACCTACAACACAAACAAGAAAGTATTGATGTCTTGTTTGAGTAATCCTACACACACATAGAAACCACTGTAGTGTTGGTCTATTGGATTGGTCTACTCGGTTAGTCTATTGGGTTGGTCTATTGGATTGGTCTATTGGGTTGGTCTACTCGGTTAGTCTATTGGGTTGGTCTATTGGATTGGTTAATTGGGTTGGTCTATTGGATTAGTCTATTGGATTGGTCTATTGTATATTACCTCAATCTGACGTACAAATTTCACATCACTATCATACATTATAATATTACGAGGATGAGTTTCTCTGAGAACCTTTGTTAAGTGATAAGGATCACTATAAAAAATGTCGGAGTAAATAATATTGAAAGAAAGAACACAAAATCTATCAAACCTTGAGCTAGACAATGCATGAATTACAATCAAAGGATTTGGTAATAACTCAAAATTACCAACTCTTTGTTCTGTTGTCAAAGAAAGAGATCTGCTATCAGTTTGAAATATATCATTAAATGCTATTTTGAAAGTCTGTACAATAAAGAGAAGTGTTGATATGGATATGAAATGGATAACTGTACTAACAAAACAATCTTCTTCATTTTCCTCAATTAATAACTGATCATCTATTTTCATTCTTTTAGCATCTGGTTCCGTATCTGTTCCTTTTCTACTACTGGGTCCCTTTTCCTTCCCTCGTCCTCTCTGTAAAGACACACACAAACACAAAATTCTTCATGCAATACATTTTTAATAAGTTTGAAATGACAACAATTACTATTTACTTACTGTAGTTTTTGAGCGCAATTGAGCCTGCATTTCTTTAGGAAGAGCTGCAATATAAAGACGAATAAACTTGCATTCTTCATGTTTAAATAATATAAGATTATGTTCTGAAATACCTGTACTACTGATTTGATGTTTATGAGCCAGCAATCTCTGGAACTGATTCTGCAACAATTGTCTTCCGCCATCACATAAATACTGTATGAATAAAGGATTACCTCATTGAGTACTGATCACCCAGTCATAGTAACATAGGCTCTGGTTGAACATCGAATACAATGCAGCTAAATACTCATATCTTTAATAATGGAACAGTGGTATCTATTTACTCATTTCACACTCAGAATATACTCAATACAGATGTATATAGTAAATATCATACCCTCACTAATAAAATTAATTTTGATGCACAAGTATGGCTATAGCTACACCACTGTCCTGTCCACCCTCGCATACCTGCTTCAGTTGGCTACATGTTCTGTAGTCATTGGCAACAATCAGAACTATATTTCGATCTTCTTGCTCTTCTTTGATTCTTTCTTTATATTCCTTTTCTATTTCTTCCAAGACTAAAGACAAGAGATGCCATTTTGGACTTTCTTCAAGTCCTAGAGTAGCAGACATTTCTCCTTCATTCGTCTTACCTTCTTTCTCATTACCAAAAACCCTCTCTTTTGATTTCTGGAGGCAAATGGAGGAAACTTCTGTGTTCAAACAAATATATTATATATTAACTAACAACAAATAGAGTGTTGGCTGCGTCCATGAATATCCATGGTGACTGGTCTGCAAAGGCTCTAGTTACTCCACTAGATCTGAAAATTAATTATTATAATTATATTAATTTATAGCTTCAAATAACTGTATGGTGTGGATTGGTTTTTGTATATGTACTGAAGTGTATAATGGATATATATGTCTTTGTATATGTACCGAAATTTATAATGGGTATATATGTCTTTGTATATGTACCAAAGTTTATAATGGGTATATATATGTGCTAAAGTTTATAATGGTATATATATGTACTAAAGTTTATAATGGGTATATATGTCTTTGTATATGTACCAAAGTTTACAATGGGTATATATATCTTTGTATAATAATGGTATAGTTGTGTGTTGTATCATAAATTATACAAATTATAAGTATTACTCATATATGCATACATGTAAAATATAATTATGTACGTAATTATTATAATACATAAATATACTCACCTCAGAGACTCTAAATAACTATAAAAAGTAACACAATCATATTGAGTCAGAAAACTAAATAATAATAATAATAATAATAATAATAATAATAATAATAATAATAATAATAATGATGATGATGATGATGAACATTACTTATAATTAACTTACAATAACAGTGTACGTAACATTTTCAAATCATGTACCAGCTGTTTAGTTTGATAACTCTAAATAAAAGATCCTTATAATTATATATCCTATAAAGTTTCTAAATACAAATTCATTTATCTGTGTGTGTGTATCTTTACATCAATCTATGCAACTGCATGTGTGTGTGTGTGTGTGCATCTATTCGTCTGTTTGTCCGTCTGTGTATGCATCTATCTATCTGTATGTGCATCTGTGTGTGGATCTATCTGTCTGTTTGTCTGTCTGTGTATGCATCTATCTATCTGTATGTGCATCTGTGTGTGGATCTATCTGTCTGTTTGTCTGTCTGTGTATGCATCTATCTATCTGTATGTGCATCTGTGTGTGGATCTATCTGTCTGTTTGTCTGTCTGTGTATGCATCTATCTATCTGTATGTGCATCTGTGTGTGGATCTATCTGTCTGTTTGTCTGTCTGTGTATGCATCTATCTATCTGTATGTGCATCTGTGTGTGGATCTATCTGTCTGTTTGTCTGTCTGTGTATGCATCTATCTATCTGTATGTGCATCTGTGTGTGGATCTATCTGTCTGTTTGTCTGTCTGTGTATGCATCTATCTATCTGTATGTGCATCTGTGTGTGGATCTATCTGTCTGTTTGTCCGTCTGTGTATGCATCTATCTATCTGTATGTGCATCTGTGTGTGGATCTATCTGTCTGTTTGTCCGTCTGTGTATGCATCTATCTATCTGTATGTGCATCTGTGTGTGGATCTATCTGTCTGTTTGTCTGTGCATCTATCTTCCATTAACATACTAGTTCATTCCACATTGGATCTAAATATAATTTAATAATTTGATCAAATGGTTTACCAAGACAATTCTCCACGGTAACACTTTCAGCATCTAACTATAAAATAAAGAGATGTATGGAATAATGAATGTATGAAATAATGTATGTATGGAATAATGAATGTATGGAATAATGAATGTATGAAATAATGTATGTATGGAATAATGAATGTATGGAGTAATGACTGCATGGAATAATGAATGTATGGTATAATGAATGTATGGAGTAATGAATGTATGGAATAATGAATGTATGGAGTAATGAATGTATGGAATAATGTATGAATGGAATAATGAATGTATGGAGTAATGACTGCATGGAATAATGAATGTATGGTATAATGAATGTATGGAGTAATGAATGTATGGAATAATGAATGTATGGAGTAATGAATGTATGGAATAATGTATGAATGGAATTATGAAGGCATGGAGTTATTAAATGTCATACAGTAGAATTAGTATTTCTCAATTCAACAACACAAGCTTTCATTATATCTAATATGGCCAATTGAACAGCTGTCATATTGGGTGTCATTTGTTGTCGAAGCTCAACAACATCAGGCTATGGAGAGAGAGACAACTTGGCATTGACTTGATAAACAGTTTATAACTTACTTTATGTCTCTGAAGAGCAGCATTTACAACAGCATGAAATCTATAAGTTAATAATAGATATTAATATTTTCCTTCTCTCTCGATGATACCTTGGCCACAGATAAATGTGTCGTACAAACAAGTTTTTCATGATACGTTCCAACTGACAAAATCCAGTCATAAAAGACTCAGGAGAATCAGAAAACCCTTTAATAAAACCTGACTAACGAAATGTGTGTGTATGATGTATGTTTGAGGTACATGTAGGTGAGTACAGTGTGTGTATGTGTGTTCATACATACATGTTCTATCTATACCTTGTTTCCTTGTCTGTATAGTCTCATTATAAAAGCCTCAGTTGATGAATCAGTTGCTCTAAATTAAATGGATTTCATTATTAAAAGTTGTACTCTAAATGGAGCTTCCTGCAGACCAGCTTTAAAATCAGTAGGCCTCCAGACCCTTTATGGAGCTTCATAGTTCAGTAGGCGGCCTGCAGACCCTTTATGGAGCTTCATAGTTCAGTAGGCCTGCAGACCCTTTATGGAGCTTCATAGTTCAGTAGGCCTGCAGACCCTTTATGGAGCTTCATAGTTCAGTAGGCCTGCAGACCCTTTATGGATCTTCAAAGTCAGGCCTGCAGACCCTTTATAAAGCTTAATAGTCAGTAGGCCTGCAGACCCTTTATGAAGCTTAATAGTCAGTAGGCCTGCAGACCCTTTATGAAGCTTCATAGTCAGTAGGCCTGCAGACCCTTTATGGAGCCTCAAAATTACCACAATCCTTCATGAAAACCCGCCAACACCATTTTATTTATAAATACCAGGCTATGGCATCAATTCATTATAATTTTACTGATTGTATTAGGACTAGAGGGAAGAGGCTATCTTTGAAGTTTTGTTAGCCAAAACATCAAAGATTTAAAATGTTTCCCTAGTTTTAATTAATACATCATTACATACCTATGAGCATTGAATATCAGGATACCAGATATCTTATCCAATGGACATACTTTCTTCAATAAATCAACAACTAGAATACGAGATGTTATAAACAAAACTCCTCCTTTCAAATACAAGAGATCTCTAGATTAATAGAAATAAATATGATCTAATTATAGGTATATATATTTATAGGTATGTAATATTAAACAAAACTCCTCCTTTTAAATACAGGAGATCTCTAGATTAAATGATCGGTATTTATAGGTATGTAATATTAAACAAAACTCCTCCTTTTAAATACAGGAGATCTCTAGATTAAATGATTGGTATTTATAGGTATGTAATATTAAACAAAACTCCTCCTTTTAAATACAGGAGATCTCTAGATTAAATGATCGGTATTTATAGGTATGTAATATTAAAGAAAACTCCTCCTTTTAAATACAGGAGATCTCTAGATTAAATGATCGGTATTTATAGGTATGTAATATTAAACAAAACTCCTCTTTTTAAATACAGGAGATCTCTAGATTAAATGATCGGTATTTATAGGTATGTAATATTAAACAAAACTCCTCCTTTTAAATACAGGAGATCTCTAGATTAAATGATCGGTATTTATAGGTATGTAATATTAAACAAAACTCCTCCTTTTAAATACAGGAGATCTCTAGATTAACACAAATAAATATGATCTAATTATAAGTATGTACATGTATGTACAGAGTAATATTAAACAAAACTCTACCCTACCATTTACGTATGACTTTAATCAGTGGTACACACTGGACACCATTATCTCACTATACAAGGTAATACTAACCTTCCTTTGCTGGTTATTTCATTAGTGACAGACTTTGGTAAACACTCAACACCTTGTTTAGTTAATTCTTCAATAAAATATTGCTATAGCAACAGAATATTGCTATAGCAACAGAATATTTAATACCTTCTGCAAACAAAATCATAATTTGTGCAAATTGCACTTCAATTTACACCTCTTCAATTGACTGCATATATGATAACCAATGTACACACTGCAGACTTGGGGCCAAGTACGTTTGAACGTACCCAAGTACAAATACAAGTACTAGCCAAATATTGTGAAATACAAGTACTAAGTACACAAGTAGATTAGCTAATACTACTCTCCATTGAATTAGCTGATATTACTATTGGCCCATCGCTATCAGGAATTGTTTATTGAAAGGATATAATTAATGTACTTGGCCCCATATCTGGTACACAGGTACATATACATGTAAATATGTTAGCCTCATTTACCAGAATAATTATACTCTTACAAGAATACTAATTTATTTCTATTGCAATTATCTTATTGACGCAAACTAGGCCATCTAAATTATACTCAATGCAATCAATGTGTGATTACTGATGGATATTTCTATGACTTGAAGGACTGTTGAGGCCAGGTCATATAGAGGAAACAGCACACTGATTGTGGGTGTGTCCTCAATTTCAAGTGGGTGTGTTCTTAATCCTAGAGTCTAGTGTTTAATCATTGTCCTTTTAGTAATATAATCCCACAATAATAAGGAGTAGTCCAGTACGATACTCTTTATCATGTATTAAAAGAATAGTGTCTTGAGTGGACATGGTAAAGGAGTAATAAGGAGTAGCCCAGTACGATACTCTTTATCATGTATTAAAAGAATAGTGTCTTGAGTGGACATGGTAAAGGACTCCTTTACCATGTCCACTCAAGACACTATTCTTTTAATACATGATAAAGAGTATGGTACTGGACTACTCCTTATTATTGTGGGATTATATTACTTGATATGGGTGTGGTATTATCACACTACGCACGTACGTATTACATACATACATGTGTATATGTCATGTCATACATACATCATTATATATACCTCATGTGGTGATGAAGTATTGATAACAAGAACCAGATTATGAGGATCGGAGTAGAGTTTTAAAAATTTTATAAATAACCTGTCCAATCCCAAACCCCTGGAGAGAAAAGAAAAAAAATTTGATAAAGTGAAAATAATTATGTTTAACATTTAACAGTACCTAGCTAAAATTATAAGGCCATCTTCTGACAATAGTTCAACAAAAGCCTGATTTTCAAATTCAAGCTGATCCATTCACACGTGTTACGCAAGGCGCCGATTAATTAGGGGCGGGGCATAATAAATGTTCGTAAGTCACGTATATAAACTTTTTAGAAACTGCAACACTGTATTTATATTAGCAAGTAAAGTGATGCTGGCTTTTCATTGTGACTTGATAAGATCTTTGCTCTTTATAGTTTCTCCAGTACTACTCATACTTCTGGTAAGTTATCAAAAATCAAATGTTATATATATATATATATGGACATGATGTAATGCAATATCCGATGAGATAATTTTTGTGTCAATACATATGCTTGTACTCATAATGACCACGTTATTATTATTAGTTAACTACCTGCAGTTTTATAGACTAAACAGGTTTCAGTAATAATTCTGTGAATTATGCATTAACTGTATCTCAACACAGCTTATTGCATTAATGCTTTTCTAATTTGATTGTATCGTTGAAAAAAAACTGTTACACGTAGTCAATAATGCGACTGTCTGGGACTGTCCCTTTCCATGGTTGCCAATAATGCTTTTCCTAAGTTATGTTCATTATATGAAAGAGCAATTATATGTAAATTCTCACTGAATACAAAGTCTCATTATCGCAGTTGATTTTTAAAATTATACAAAAGACCTTGTTCAGTAAATCATCAATTATATGCATCACATGTAATGGTATGTAAACTTTATCACTGAATACACAGTCTCAGTATAACGTACTATTAGTTTGTTGTTAGTACCTCTGATATGGCGGGGGATGAACTACACAATATAATATTTCATAACTTCTCAATTGTAACCCAATCACTATAGAATGTACTACTTATAATAGTCAATATTATTTCGAATGTGTGCAATAATTAATAGGATATTTTGCAATCTCAGGAGTTCCGAACATCTGCTCATTATTATTATTATTATTGTTATTATTATTATATGTTTTGATTACTTCATTTTCAGGGTCATCCTCATCCTATATCCAGTTATCATGATCCTACAAGTGAGAATGTATTTTATCACTGCTGGTGGGAAAATGCCTCACAAACAAACCCATTTCCAATTCCTTGTGACGGTAAGTATGTATGTACATGTATGTATGTATGTATGTATGTATGTATGTATATATGAATTTATGTATGTATGTATGTACGTATGTATGTATGTATGTATGTATGTATGTATGTATGTATGTCTACATATATTTATATGTATGTAATTTACACTTTGAATACAAGCATTGTAAATCTTCAAGTGTTTATCATGTGAAATAACCTGTATCTATATGTGTATGTCTATGTATGTAATTTACACTTTTATAATATTTGAATATATTGTAAATCTTCAAGTGTTTATCATGTGAAATAACCTGTATCTATGTGTGTATGTCTATGTATGTAATTTACACTTTTATAATATTTGAATACAAGCATTGTAAATCTTCAAGTGTTTATAATGTAAGATAAAAAATAACCCGTAAATATTGAGCACTTGTGTGAACTCTACAAAGAAATATCTTGGAAGGAAAAAAGTTGGCTAAATTTGATTGTAGAGATAATTCATTTAATATTGGAATACAACTCTACCACTGTTTCCTTGTAGCTTTGTATTAGAAGCATCTAATCAATTTCTCCATCCCACACACACTACATAGTATCCATATTTCGTATTTGCATGTATAATAAATTATAATTATATATTAATTTCATTTCTTGTTCTAAACCAGGTATAAGCATTCAGTGGGTAATTAAACCACCTAGACAGGTTGCTGTGAATGAACCATTCAATGTCTCTTATAAACTGGCAGTCGAAGAACAATTTTACCAGTCACGTTTCGGATTCGATTTCCCCGAGTACAAGAATATCAGGTATTTCATTTTCAATAACTAAAACATGAGATGTTTCTGGTTATGTGTAAGGTAAGATGGTTACAAATTTAATATAGCCAGGCAATTCTGGAACCACCACGGGCAGTACCAAGGATAAACTACTTCACTATTTTACTGCCTGCTATAATAAAAGACTAGCACCTACTGTTGGTCATTGTACCAAGTTGAAGTCACACTTAGGACTGTAACATACCTGGAATTACCTTATGATGGAATTGCCTCACCTTAAGTTATATAACATTCATTAACTGCAAAGATTACATGCATATGCATACCAAAATTAATGATCCTATTGATGGGATCTGTTTTTATAATTGTTTTATAGTGATCTTGTGGAATTCTGTAACAACTCACGATGTCCTGCCGAACTTGCTAATACAGGGCCTCAATTTAGTTTGGATTGTTGTGTATGGCATGCTAATGTCCATGTTTGTCATCCTGGAGACTGTGGAACACCGGTTAGTATACAGACAGATGGATGGATAAATAGGCACACATACACACAGACAGACATAAATTATAGTGATTATATAATAATAATAATTCCTATAGACTCATATATGTGGACCATGGGTTGATAACGATCAGTTACAATCGACACACACTGTAGCTACTTATGGCAACATTCAGGATACATTCAGTACTAACATGCTCATTACAGTACCAAAGTTTAACCATCTTATAGCTCATGTTAAACTGGGAAGATTACAAATGGCAATACAGGAAATTGTACTGGTTAGCGATTACTGTGAGTAAGTATGTATGTACTTATTATGTATTATAATTATGTACATATGTGCATATATAATAATATATATATATATAATGTATGTGTATATATATATATATGTATGTATGTATGTATGTATGTACGTACGTATGTATGTTTATATGTATGTACATACACATATACATATGTATGTATGTACGTACGTATGTATGTTTATATGTATGTACATACACATATACACATGTATGTATGTACATACATATGATGTATGTATGTAACTGTGTAGGTATGTAAATGTGTATGTATGTAACTATGTATGTGTGTATGTATTTTGTACATAATTATGTATAAAGTTATGTATAATAATAATAGATTGTGGAGATGGCAAATGTACTGGTGAAGAAACATGTGGCTCTTGTCAGAAAGATTGTTGTACTTCTCTACCACCTTATGCTATTGTACTAATTGTCGTGTTTATTTTATGTGGATTGATACTACTAGTGGGTGTGGCTATAGGGGTAAGCTATATGATACAATATGTGTGTATGTATGTATATATATATGACTGTATGTGTGCATGTATGTATGTAGTATGTATGCATGTATCTATATGTATGTATGTATTTATGTATGGATGACTGTATGTGTGTATGTATGTATGTATGTATGTATGTATGTATGTATGTATGTATGTATGTATGTATGTATGTATGTATGTATCTATATATGTATGTATGTATGTAAGTATGTATGATTGTGTGGTGGCTGTACGTGTGTGTATTTAAG
>OX345647.1:5504509-5669509 GCA_947044365.1 Petrosia ficiformis
ATTTTACTGTTTTTTGTTTTACCTCTATTATTAACTGTATTACTCAGATTGTAATTGTATATGTATAATGATAACATTTCTGTATTGATAATAGTGACATAGTCGGTTTCACAAGTCTTGCTTGCACCAGCACACCCATGGAAGTAGTCACCATGTTGAATGAACTCTACTCAATTTTTGATGATATTCTGGACACGTTTGATGTGTACAAAGTGGAAACCATTGGCGATGCATGTATGTATTGTTTCATCCATACATTCATATATCTATCCATCATATGTCATCCATCCATTCATCCATCCATCCATCCATTCATCCATCCATCCGTCAATCTATCTATCCATTCTTTCATTCTTTCATCTATCTAACTTTGTCCGTCATTAGACATGGTAGTGTCTGGTGTCCCAAGAGAAAATGGTGACCAACATGCTGGGGAGATAGCAAGAATGGCCCTCAAACTCATTGCAGCAACAAAAGCTTTTAAGATCCCTCACAGAGCAGATGATAAACTACAAATCAGAGTAGGAATTCATTCAGGACCTGTCTGTGCTGGAGTAGTAGGTGTAAAGATGCCTCGATATTGTTTATTTGGTGATACAGTAAACACTGCATCAAGAATGGAGAGCACAAGTGAAGGTACACATCCAGTATACTTACTAATGCTATAACTATAACTACAGCCACTTCTAGTATATGATTTTAAAGGTCATTCACGTTCACCATGACCTCAGAAAAATGTTCATAACTTTAGTTTGGAATGACTAACAATCTTTTCATTTTCATATAATGTAGTCCTTCCTGTTCTTTTTTTGTGTATGTCAAACTTCAATCCATTACTTCATTATTGAGTTACAGTATAATCATGTATTAACCTTATGAAATTAAACTATACACTATAGTACATATAAAGTCATCACATCAGAATTTACTTCATGTGTCTAGTGAGACTTTAGTTTATCCCATCAGTAATTATATACTCCATTTTCTATTTCAGCTATGCATATACAATGTAGTAACAGTACGTATCAGCTATTGAAGAAAGAAGGGTTCATTCTGGAATGTCGAGGAAGCATTGATATAAAAGGAAAAGGAATGATGACAACATGGTGGCTCAATGGACAGTCGGACTACATTGCAACACCTACCAACTCAACTTATCCAAACAAACGCTCCCCTTCACCATTGAGGCCATATTCATCTACAGGAAGCTGTGAAATGTTCCTTTTACCTAACAAGCAAACTCCAGTAACACTTCTCAATGGAAATGAAATGTTTCATTCATCAAACAAACAAAGTTCCTCATCACTTCGAAGCAGTGAGCTCCTATCTTCTCCAAAACTACGGAAATCAATAACACTGTTGAATCATGTCTTTAATCTACCTGGTTCTCTTTCATAAACAGACTGTACATTTTGTCGTAATATTATTCAATTTATGATAGTAATTATATTTCTTGATAATGCAAAATTAACATCCATTTTGAGTTCTTCTATAATTAATATGATAATGTTTAAATAAATTCCATTGCAAAAGTTGTTAGTTGTGTTAAGTGTTAAGTACATGTGAAATAATTTTAGGAGAGTGAAGATGAAGAGTTGTGTTTTACTTTTTGGAAGTTTTTAAAGCATCCAATACTTTTTCCAACGCTATAACCTACAAAATAGTAATAGTGATTATCATTATCATTATTATTATTGTTATTATTATAAACAATGTTTGAGGTTACTATGTAATGTATACCGCGATGGTCGCTGGCTTGAGGTGTATAAATCACATGGCAATTGAGACTGATATATAGGTTATATATACCAATGTCAGATTTTTAATTTGATGCAACAGATATGCGCCAATCAACACATTTTAGATCTTTAGATCAGGAGGCCCAAGCTCCAACCACTAAGCCATGCTGCCTCCTTAAAAAGAGAGTGCCCATCAAACTGGAACTATTTGATGTGAATGTCCACTTTGGAAATTGTGGTCTTTCCGGTCGATTCGTGGGACTCACCACTCTGCGGATTCTGACGGCACTTTAGGTTAGGGGGTTATAATAGAACTTCGGTTCCCCACAACTGTTAGGACTACGGTCTTATATACACACTCGTGTGTATATATGTTGTGGTTAGTCATTCACATCAAATAGTTCCAGTTTGATGGGCACTCTTTTTTTTAAGGAGGCAGCATGGCTTAGTGGTTGGAGCTTGGGCCTCCTGATCTAAAGATCAGTGGTTCGAGTCCAGCTGCGGTCATGTTGTTTCCTGAAAAGAGAGTGTCTGTTTTTCTGTGGACTTCAATGCTAATTTATAAATCTCTTGGGGAGGTGTACATGTATAAGTAATTTATTAACCTGGTATGATCAAAGCAATCATAGTGTAGTATAATTGCTATTATTATTATTGTTATTCACTGACCTTATTCTTTGATGGTGAAGGTAAGTTCTTTGGTAAATACACTGCAACTTCTCCGATGGCATTTCCTACAAGTATGACCTCAGAATTACGTGCAAATAGAACACGAGTTTGCTTGACTCCTGAAACTGGTTTGTGTACCAAGAAAGGGTCCAGGCTACAAGGCAGAAAATATATTAAGAGTCGAATGACATAAAGTACCATACATATACAATGGAAGTATTTCTATATCTATGTATTGTGTTATGATAGGAACTTCATAGATGATTATTATATTATCAATAAGCCTGTGTTTGACCATTAATATCAATATCGTTATTGTGGTAATTTGAGCAAAAGTAACTGACATTATTTGTAATATTACTATACAGTATATGAGTATACACACATGCATGTAATACTAGAACAGGTTACAAAGGTTTCATACAGGATGTTTAGTATATAAGCAGGGGGAAAGTGTGATTGAATGTTTCTAAAAGCACCATCTTCCACCCACACACTTACACACTATGAGTAAGATACCACAGCTCCACTCTCCCTCCTCTAACACATGCAAATACAGTTGAATCAGAAGGACACCAGTCAATATCTTGAACAGCTTCTTGTGAGCTTTGATCACCTTTTCTCTCCTCCGTACCTCTTCTTCGAGAAGGAGCAGGTTTGGACTGTTCTTGTTTCTATTTTAGCAAGCAAATAGCAACTGATTGAGTAAAAACCAGTTTATCAAACCTGTGTTACTTGAAATATATGAAGAGGAGTTGTAGAGTCCTGATCCCACAGTCTTATAGTCCAATCACTACTGCAACTTAAAAATAAATTGCTATTATCAGGATGCCATAAAACCTTGTAAATAGAACCCTGTAAAAAAAGAAAAAAAGTGTATCTTTCAGTCTATCTGTCATTCTATTTCATCTGTCTGTTTGTCAGTATGTTCTATCTGTCTTTTCATCTTTGGATTCCTACCGTGTGTCCTTTATAAGTCTCAAGAAATTGTTCGTTATAAGAACAGGAACATTTATGAATATAGCCTTCCTCAGTACATACTAGGTAACTAATGATAATAGAATAATAATTATAGTAACAGTTAATAAAATAACGAATCTTTGATTGTAATTATAATAATATTTATTACAACAGTAAGTCTATTAATAATAGACTCTAGTAATAGTTAATACAACTGTGAATCTAATCTATTCATACAACATTGAGGAGTTATTACAACAAAGAAGTCTATTATATTACACAGAGGGTGGAATAAGCAAGTTATTTTTGATTGGTCAAGTGACCAAGAGGTCGGTAATCATTTCCTAAATTTAACTGGTCATCATGGATTTTAGGCTGCAACTGTTTAGCTAAAATATTATTATAATAGTGGTCTCAGACACTTCGACTGCTCATGACTCCACCGTATGTGAAATGCATGAAAATGACCAATGACTGCTACTAGTTTCATCCTCTGACTTACATATTTGTGTCCGAATTTAAAAATGCAAATCCCATTCCAGGAGCATATTGAGACACATATGCTTCTTCAGGATCTGTTCTTTGTTGTTGCTTTTGTTTCTGTTTTTGTTTTTGTTGATTTTGAGAACTCTTAGATTTTGAATGTTGTAATTTCTTTTCAATTGGTTTCAGGTGAAGCATTCTTCGAAGACGCATCAACTGCAAACTTTCGAGTCCCTTACGAAGGGTCCATTGAAGAACTCGTCCATCAACACCCACTGAAACAAGAACCTCGGCTTTATCTTCTCCTAAAGATCTTTCTTTGACAACCCATTGTAGTTGCCATACAGGACCAGAATGTTTGAAGAGGGAATCCCTTTGTAATAAAGATCAGTATTATATGATAATTATTTACTTTAAGTTTTACATTTTACATCCATTGAAGAATTATAATTAGTTGTACTTTATTTTCAAAACACCAGCTAATAAGTAACTGGTGAGCAAGTTTGGTGAACAAGTAACAAACTTTACATTTTTGCTAAAACTCAAAAAGGTATTGAAAGTAAATGTTTAAAAGGTACCCGTAATTAGTATCATGTAGTATAGTAAATGTTTTAGTAACTAAAATAATACTCAACTGAACAAGAATGTATACATGTACTTTAGTGACCATTGTTAGCGGGTACAAATTGTAGAGAATTTGGTGACTAAATTAATACTGCAGTCTGTGCATAAATATTAACTATTACATAGCATTTGAAGAAAATGCTACCTACAAACAAGTCATCCAGTCTCAATTGGTTCATTTTAAAATAAGAGAACAACTGCACAAAATTGCGTTACTGTGGTAATGGAAGCTACATGTACATGTTGTGTATCCTTATACTCAGTTGTTTAGTGGTCAATATATCACTATATATTTAACACTGATATTACTTATCAAGGTGAGCCTGATGATGACCAAGCCCCACCCTAGCCAGGTCTACAAATGCTCTCTGATTATACTTGCTTGAATGCCACTTCAATGTACGGTTACTGTATTCCTGATACAATGCTTGATTGTTCAGGCTCACACCACTGCTGATTATTATATCTATAGTATATAGGTGTCCTGTACTTAACACACTTTCTTCATATCACAAACATCTTTTTCAGGTGGAATGATTTATGAGTAAACTATCTCTAACTAACCTGTTAGTAAGTATTGGTTCATGAGATGTACTTCGACAATTATATAAATTCAGATTACCACTGTACAGACCAACCTAATGAAGGAGCATTAGTTACAAATTACTACATGACAGAATGCGTGATAATATAATATAATATATTTACAGTAGAACTTCTGATAAATACACTTCCATACTAAGGACACTTGTCTTTGTCTCAATAAAATACAATTGTGTGTTAATTGACCTCTAAATAGAGGAAACTCCATTTAAAAGAAGACACTTTCACTACTTCCAAAGTATCCTCTATAAAGAGGTTTCAATGTGTGTAATTAAGTCCTACTTACTGCCAGTAAATTAGGATGGTGTTGGGAGAAACAAAGAGATGTCACTCCAGATAAAGAGTAAAATATTCTCTCTGGGTGCTATAGAGATTTAATATCATGAAAATTACATTATAATTTATATACATGTACCTCTGGGTTTTTTAATGACCAGCAACACACTAGTCCAGGAACTGGCTTGATAGTCTGAAACTCACCATATCCAACTGCTATGATGTCCTAACGGATAGATAGATAGATAGATAGATAGATAGATAGATAGAGAGTAGATAGATATATTGATACATGCACAAATGCTTGAATGGATCAATAAATAGATGTTGAGTGGAAGGAAGGAAGGATGGATAGATATGTAGATAGACAGACAGGCAGATAGATAGATACATGTACTATTAAATAGATATACATGTATGTATAAATAGAAGGTAGAGAGATACATGTAGATAGAGGTTAGACAGAGTGACATAATGAAAATAGTAAACATACATGTGTACATGTATGTGTGTGTACCTGATTGCTTGGGTTCCATGCCATGGAGGTGACACTTCTACCTTTAGTAAGTGGACATGTGAAGTCCCATAGCTTATGCAAATGTGAAGCTGATATAGATATTGTATCTAGTGTATTTGGAGGTTTGTCTGGATCTGCGGAATCAACAAATACAGCTTATAATAATATGTACATATTATAGTTTATACATGCCATGTACATACATACTACATAAATACATGTACATTGATAGATGCATAGATAGATACACATGTACATTCTACATACATGTACATAGATGCATAGATACATACATGTATGTACATTCTACATACATGTACATAGATGCATAGATACATATGTACTTACTACATACACGTATATAGATACAATGTACATGTACATACATACATACATATATATGTACATTCTACATACGTGTACATAGATGCATAGATACATATGTACTTACTACATACACGTACATAGATACAATGTACATGTACGTATACATATATATGTACATAACATATGCATAGATATATGCATACATACATTCACACACAGCATTTAAGAACAGCCTATCATGTTTTAACCTGGAAGAACTACTAAATCTCTATACAATGCTTGCTGTCCTTGGTAGACATTCTGAGTGATAGCTCTCTCAACTATTCTGAAGTTGTCTTTCAAACTATTCGACTATGTGTGTGTGTGTGTAATGGAGTGATGTGTACATGAGTACATGCATATACATGTAATTATGTAGTTATATATACATGTATGTACATAATTAATAATTACATGTACATACATGTATGTTACATTTATATTCCAATTGTATTATGTGTATGTCTGTACATATATACATACATGTACATGTAATTACACATTGGGAAGATTTCCTGCTTTAAGTTATAATGAGTGACCAGCTGTAGTCTCTGGTAACGATTAGCATAGTAGACTATAGACTTCACAAATGTTTTAAGTAAACCATTGATTTTCAACAAGTAGTAATTATTATGTGTTAATTGTTAGTTTAGTTTTAGTTCCGACCACTAATTTTAGTTTAGTATCATGAGGTATCAGTTGAGTTCAGTTGCAGTTTTAGTATTGAATAGTCTGTTCACATTCGTGATGTCCTCAAAATTATGATGTGATGACTTTATATGTAATATAGTGTATAGTGTAATGTAAAAAGGTACATTATATATAATACATGATTATACATTATACATAATATATAATACATGATTATATTGTAACTCAATAATGAAGCAAAGGATTGAAATTTGACATACACAAAAAAGAACGGGAAGGACTATTTTATGAAAATGGCACAGGTAAAAAGATTGTGGGACATTCCAAACTAAAGTTATGCTAAGGTCATGGTGAATGTGAATCACCTTTAGTTTCAGTTAGTTCTAGTTCTGAAATACTAGAACAACACTAGTACATACATGTACATAATTATATTACAATTATATCATGTGCCTGCCTGTGTACATACATATACATGTACACATAATTATGTAATACTGTAATGTAGTTATGTACATGTACATAATTAATAATTACATGTACATGTACATATACAGAAAAATCCTTTGCTAAAATTGCCGAAATCCTGTATGTACATAATTATTATAATCAGGTAAATTATCATAAGAATGTGCTACCTTTTAGCACAGTCAATATACCCTAACTTGACTGAGGTAAAGCTGAACCCTGTTAGAGTACATAGTTGGCTGTACTATAGCATATAGAGTATATTACTATTTTTTGTGGACTTAGGGAGTTTTTACACAGGACACTTACTGTAATTTTTTATTACATTACGTGTATATACATATAACACATAACTATGTAATAGTGTATAACAATATTGTAGTTAGATGTGTGTATCATATATATATATATATATATATATATATATATATATAATTATATATATATATATATATATATATAATATATATATATGTATATGTAATTATATATATACATCAGGGCATTGGAATTGAAGCTAAGATGTGGAATGATCCAACTCAGATTCAAATTACAAATGTTTCATTCAATTCCACTGAATTAATTTTAAATTTAAGGATATTCCAATTCCATTCATCAGAACTCAGACTCCATTCCATTTACTACAGGTAGTGTTGTGAATTCCACTAAAATTCCATGCAAATCTACACCATTCGCAATAAATTTCAAAGAATTTTAGCTTCAACATTCAAAGACCGTATTAGGTAATAACATTAAATGTTTAGATATATATATGCAGTCAGCATTGCTAAATCTTTATTCCATTAGCACTCAGCATTGTTAGATTTTTATCCCATACAATACACGTATGTTCCTTTTCAAAAATGGAAATTGCTTTCCATTCCAAGCCAACATGCAATTCAATTCTCATTCATTTGATAGCCATCAGTTGCCAATTTGTAATTCCACTGCAATTCACACTAAAAGTGGTAAATTCCAGATCATTCCAATTCTATTTCAATGCCCTGATATACATATTAATTTCCTAAGCCATTGTGGCTGCTTGTTATGGCCCGTAGGGCCATCCTTATGATTGCTTTCCACTGGGTTTAATGTATATATATATATTTATATTCTTGTGTCCACTTGCGCGAGTATGCGTTGTATATGTAGTTAAGAAAGTTGCGTCATTCCCGGGGGCTCGGTCAATTGAAGGGCGTGGCGCGTAAAAGAACGCGCGCTCGAGCTCAGGCTAAGTTGCTTATGTAGAAACTGAAACTAATAGCTAGCTATTCTGCCTGAAATATATTCCTAAAGTTCTACAAGGTCCTTTAAAAGGTTAGGAGAGTAGATAATGAAAATAATAACTATAATAGGCTGTTGTGTTTCAGGCATGATAAAGTCAGCCATGATTACTGAATGCTGGACACCACAAAGCAATCATAGGGATACTTTTTTCTCTATATACACTTGTTTGTTGTGTTTGTCAGTGAATTATGATGTATGCCTTTTCCTAGCATGCTAAGCACATGAATTTTATGTACATATATTACAGTGTATGTCTGTACATAATTATACACATAATGTGATGTGTAGTTGTACATGTACATGTACACATAATAAATTAATAATTACATGTACAATATATGTACATATATTACAGTGTATGTCTGTACATACACACATAATGCTGATGATGTGTAGTTGTACATGTACACATAATAAATTAATAATTACATGTACAATATACATGTATGTACATATATTACAGTGTATGTCTGTACATATACACATAATGCTGCATAATGATGTGTAGTTGTACATGTACATGTACACATAATAAATTAATAATTACATGTACAATATATGTACATATATTATGTATGTCTGTACATATACACATAATGCTGCATAATGATGTGTAGTTGTACATGTACACATAATAAATTAATAATCACATGTACATTATATGTACATATATTACAGTGTATGTCTGTACATACACATGCAAAGAACATGTACATACCAGTACACATAATTACGTAATGATATGTTGTCTATGTGATAAATTAACCATTATCAGTTTATGTACATGTACATACATGTACATAATATATTACATGAAATGTACATCAACATGTATATAATTAAATACTAAACTATACATGAATATCCATCTACATACATGTACACAAAATTATTATAATTATAATAATCATTACATGTACAATGTACATGTTCATACCTTTAAAATAGGATGATCATTAGGTTTAGTTGGATCCAGTTTCTCCTCTTCCTTCTCTTTGGTGCCCTTCCTTGTGACTGGAGCCACACTTATGTTTGTACTATACACAGTCATATCTGGATTAATGGTTACAGTGAAGATGCTGCTCTCTCTGCTAGCTGTAGTGAAGGCCATCTGTGATGGAGCAATACTCATTGAAGTAGGACGGGTTGATGCTGTTGGAACTCGACTGGTCACATGACTGGACACATGACTTGGGATAGATTTGTCTGAAAGATTATATAATATGACCTAGTATAAATGTATCTTTTGACATTGGTTTCAGTATCACCTTTCTTGTCTTCTTTGATCTGTTCAATGATTTGTAATGTATCATACATTTCCCAATCTGATGAATAAACTTCCACATCCTATAACTCAGAATAGTAAACATTACAACATGTACAGTTTGTAAACATAGTCATTCACATGTATAATTATACATACATACATACATGTACATACATACATGTACGTACATAGTATTATATACATGTACATATCTACATACATGTATATATATATTTACATACATGTACATACATATGTACATACATACATACATACATACATACATACATACATACATACATGTACATACATACATACATACATACGTATACATACATACATGTACATGCATACATACATACATATACATACATACATACATACATACATACATACATACATAAATACATACATACATACATATACATACATACATGCATACATACATATATACATACATACACACATACATACATACATAAATACATACATACATATATACATACCTTTGTTTGAATCAATTCTGTTTGTACATGTTTATTCTTTCGAGGTTCATTAAAAGTCTGCATTCCACGTTCTGAATATTTATCATTACCAGCACGATTTTGACAGAGCTAGAGATTAAAAAAATGGTAAAAGAAAGAATAAGTAAGCATCAATGAATAATTAATGTTATAAATATTTCTATGCAACCTTTTCATATCTTTCATTGTTTTTCTGTACAGTCTCTGCCTCTTCAGTACCAGGGGCTACCCATGCACTCGGAATATCTAACAGCCAAATTGTTTCTGTTTCATTGAGCATGATAGTGACCTGAAAATATGTACATATACAATGTACATGTACATATACACTGTACATGTACAACACATGTACATGTACATGTGTTGTAGAGTGTTGGTATCTGTGTATGTGTGTGCTAATAGCCAACACTGTAAGTTTACCGGCTTTTCTAGATCATCTGTTGTAAGTGTCTGAATCTCTTCTTTGCCTTCATCTATAATATCATACATACATATGCATACATACATACATACATACATACATACATACATACATAGTTTAAATACATACATACTTACATACATACATATATACATACATACATACATACATGCATACATGCATACATGCATACATACATACATACATACATACATACATACATACATACATACATACATACATAGTTTAAATACATACATACTTACATACATACATATATACATACATACATACATACATGCATACATGCATACATGCATACATACATACATACATACATACATATATACATACATATATACATACATACATATACATACATGCATACATACATACATACACATACAGGTATGTATAGTTATGAGTATAATTATATAAAAATGTGAAATATTAAAACACCAATAGTTATTTTTCCCTAACCTTGGCAAGACTCAGTCTCAGTAGGAGGACGAGTTGAACCTACCATTCCCTGAGTTTCATCTATCACAGAACCCATGAAAGAACCCATCATACTTACAGCTATCCCTGTCCCTGCAGTACTGGAAGAGGAAGAGTCCACGACACTGGATCTAAAGACAGAACGTAATGACTGCATGAAACTAGCAGTAGAGTCCTTTGACTTGGAAGCAGAGGAGGAGGAGGAGGAGGAGGAGGAGGAGGAGGAGGAGGAGAAGCAAGAAAAGGAGGAGGAAGTATAGTTAAGATATCATTAAGGAAATATTGTGATAATGTATCTTGTCTCATATAATTATAAGTATTAACTCACTGCTCCACTTTCACTGTAGTTACGCCTGTTTGTAATTATAATTATGTAAACATCAAAAAAGGAAATATATATATATATATATATATTATATATATATATATATGTGTATGTACCTTAATGGTATTGTAGGTTGTTCGGAATGAATTAGTGGTTTAGGTGTTACATCATCGCCGGTATCATCCAAAATCTGAGGACCATATAAATCCCGTTTACTATCAGATTTGAGACTCCTTTTACTGGTGCTATGAAGATTGCTTTTGGAACTAAAAAATGATGTTGAACCCCGTGAAAGATTGTACTTTGATGTGGACATCATGGTGCTAGTTCTCCTACTCCCAGCTCGACTGTTAATGGAAAGAGATGAAGAATACAGTGAGTACAGATTTTTAAACAGCACATACCTTCCAGATCTTGAACTACCAAAATGTGTGCTGTTTTCCATATTGCAGCTGCAGCTCCACCCAGACCAAAGTTTGGTTGCTAAGTAACACAGTCTCAATCTCAACCTTTGCAGATCGGGTTTGAGTCTTATGGAGAAACGATTGTTGCGGAACTTTAACTTGTGAGAGAAGTAAGTTTTTTGTCTATTATGTATGGATTATTTATCTCTTGCTATTGTAAAAAAAAAAGATGATTGCTTCATGATGTTAAATTAATGTTAACTTGCTTTTGAAAAAAAATTCACACTAATGCTAGTTGTGGATGTAGTCTCGCGAGACTATGTAAAAATTTTGCAGGTATATATATATATATATATAGATTATCTTCTGTACAGAATTAATAGAATTACTTTTGCATATGAAATAGAGAATGTGTATTTCACTATCGTGATTATTTGCATATATCAGTTCTGCTGTTGTATCAAAAAATTATTTATTGTATTTCTGTTGTCTATTTCTATGTATGTATGGCTATATAATTAATGATACTGTTATCTGAAATAGTTCACACAATGTGATAATAGTAATTATGTATGTATAATATCATTATGTATTAGTGTTGTTTTAGTTAACTATAACCAGGAGCCTATAATGATGTTGACCGGAAAGCGTAAGAGTACTGCTATAACTAAAACCTCTTTTAGTAAGGCATTGTGACTTTTAGTTAACTAAACTCTAACTAACACAAGTGATTATGTAGTTACGTAGGTATGTGCATGCCTGTATGTATGTGTGTATGCATTTTTTTATATGTGTGTACGTGTGTGGGTATATATAATTATGATGTCACAATCAAAACTAATAAATAGAATATATAATTGACTATTGAAAGGGAACGTGTGTTACTCACAAACTATATATAATGTCTTGTTCAAGGTTCATTAAAATTGGAATTTCAAGTACAAGATTGCTATAGATGTGTTTAGTTAGATGTTACTTTATGATTAGTAGAATGAACAGTACATATATTTGTGTTTATATGAGCTGTTTTTTATTTATTTGTTGTGTAGAAGATTATAACATTCAATACAATGAATGAAGAAGATGGTAGTGGTTACGATATGGGCAGCTCTGATTATGCACCTGAATACCCAGGTGATCAAGGTATATATATATATATATATATATATGTATGCCAAGCTGATTCCTAGTCTCATTCCCAGGTGCTGTCATACTTCAGTGTAGACTGGGAATGAGACCAAATCATGTATTCATAATGTATTTAGTATTATCATGCATTTTGTAGATATGAAGTATCTCCACATTTTTCTCATATTCCATGATTATTTAATTAGCTAACTGAATATTTTCTATTAACATCTCATTAGCAAGTGGGGAATATTTAAAAAAGCTGTGGTTGATATATCTAGTAGCAGCTATGATACTCCTCCTTCTCTTCTGCACTTTAGTGATTGTAGCATTACTACAAAGGTTGGCTGACCTAATGATTACTCATAAATGTTGTAGTAAAATTTATAATCTCTTTTTTACAGACGCATGAGAGCACATCAGAGAAAGAAAGTGTATGTTTGTATTACATGTATTTAAATTACAAAAAGGGACATTTTCCCACAAATTAATGTTTATTGCTCTATATTGGAAGTTAGTATTTAATTACCTTGCTTATTATCATGTCTCATGATAGCTTTTCCTGCATACTAAACTTCATTGGATTCATGACTGTATAAAGAGTATTTAAAGTAGTGTTTTTTCTATTTAAATTGTAGGAAAACATTCCTTTGTGCACATGTAACTAACTATATAATAATAAATTTTACTAATGGATGCAGAAACCTTGCAAAACCTGTTATTCCATATTTACACTATTATGACATAATCTGCTGTAATATCTTCTGAGAATGATAATTTACAGAGAAATGAATGTTATGAAAATATGTCTTTTCATTAGCACAGTGGTACATATCATTTTTAGTTAACTATAACATAACTAAATTCCCTTTTAGTAAGGCATTGTGACTTTTAGTTATAAATTACAGGTCTACTGCAATAACTATAACTAACTAAAATAAAAATAAGACTGTGTACATCTATATACTATTAGTTATGTGTGTATTGCACTATAGATACAATTAGGTGGTTTTACATTACAGTTATAGAATGTGTACGTCTATCACTGCAATATAATCCCAAGCACAAGGGCAGCACACGTACGCATGGAATTAGTAATATAAACTGTGTCCAGATTTTATAGATAATCAACATGTAGAGCCTGGAGATTGTGTGTTGTGCTGTGCTTGCATGATAACAGTATTGTAGCTACAGTGTCTATCACTATGCCAAGAAACCTGGAAGTTATAAACTGGTTTATAAATTCCAATATTCAAAATAGGTCTGAGGAAAGCTTCAGATGTTGGAACCTTCGTTCGTTTGCTGCGCATTCTGAATTCATCCCAGCCTTAAATAAAATATAACACATAGCATTAACATGGTAGGTAACAGACTATCAATGGCAAATAATGAATAATTGATTTTTATCAGAAATTGATAGTTGAACATTAGTTTTTACAATGTGAGAAGACTAAAGTAAACATAAAAACTATGTTTGTTTAGTAAGATCAAAATTAAATATTATGTGAGGTTTGATGTTTACATGTGTGAATTTCTACAATGTAGCATCAGTGATACACAGTACAACAACATTGAGGATCCAATACTTGGAGGTAAATATAGTTTGAGTTTGTAAATAATTGACAAATTGGATAACTGTTGTTTTAGTATCATGAACTGCAGTCGGTGTTCTGCCCACACTGGTCGGGATTAACCACTACTTAGATAATACATATAAATGTATAGGCTACTGAGACAGATTTAAGTATAAACTGCATTAACAGCAGTAAATCTAATTGGGCAGGAGTGATGTCCAAGATTGCCATCAAAGACTAAGATCACTTTTGATACTGATTGAACCCTAACCACAAGGGAACCCTAACCCTACCCTAAATGAACCACATAATGATATTCATGAGATTTTGATGTACATGTAGGACATAAATATACATGTACATGTAGTTAACTGCAACAGCACTAACAAAATGATGTATCGTTAAATTTCATCTATTCTTTCAGAGCTTTTACAAATGCTGCAGAAGAAAAATGACACTGAAAACTCAGATAATCATAATCCAACTATGGCTGAAACATCTTTTCAACATAATATGTCTTTATCATCTGGACACAGTCAACCTAATTCACCAAGTAGTACAGAAAGGACTACCTCACTTGATCAAAATTCTACTGCTTCGCCTTATTTATCGCCTGTGTCTCTAATTGATGGACAATCTCAAAACGTTCCTACTGTCAGTGAAAATGTTGATGATGATCAACTAAAACCGTTAGTGAAATTAACAGAACACTTGAGTGATTCAGCTGTGTACGACCATCTTGAACGACGTACAGGAAAGGATGGAGAAATGACGATAGTCTTGGAAAACAAAAAAGTTTTAACATTGTCACAAAACCAGGACCACATAGAAGATGAAGGCAACACAATAGAGTATGTATGTATACATATATAGTATTTGAATATTATTTCACAATAGAGTAGTGATGTGTGATACTTATAGATATATCAAAATATTGATATTTCATTCACTATCATGATACAATATTGGCTTTTGGGTGTATCAATATACTGGAGTGGGCAGTTTAGTAAACCTGATTTTCTAATTTGTCTAATTTTATACTTAAAATAACAAGCTAGTGTACATAACTTTGATTTCTCTATCATTTCTTGACAACTAGACATTTACGTTTCATAAGCATTTAGATTATTATTTCGAATATCATAATACTACTGTATTGTATTTGGCACAGCAATACATAATCTATTTTTGGGTTGTATCGCACATCTTACAGAAGAGTGTGTATGCAGCAATATGGAAACAGCCAGTCATGCAGGACATTGTCCGATAAATCTAGTGAATGTCTGGTAAATTGAAACTAAACTGTATACAAAGTATATGGGGAGCAGGACAAGGGTGTTGAAAATAGGCCAAATTGTCCGGCAGTTGGCTCACTATTTCCACACCCCTGTATGTATGTAATGTAATAATAATTATTCACAATAATATTTTATAATGCTTTCATTTGTGCAGTGTTGGCATATCTTCACATATATATGAAGATGCACTTTCACCCACGAGACACCCTACATCCCCAAGTAACGATGGATATTCAGATATATTGAGCCCACAAGCTGTCTTACAACAGAATGGTCAAAAACAGGATGAGCTAACCACTAACACAAACCAGTTATCCAGAAATTCAGATTATTACTCATATATACCTGATTTTGGAATTGAAGGAGTGGTAACTAATCCAAATAGTTCCCAAGTATTATCAAAAGGAGGTGGCAGTCAATCAAGTATTGGCGAGTATGTTGACATTGATGATATTGATGGTGTATATACTATACCTACTGGTGGCTCTTCATCTCAAAAACATCAATCTTGTGTATACACAACTATTGATGAGTTTACAAATACTCCAGGGAAAAATAACTCGGATTATGCATATGCAGCCTCACATATGCTCGTTTCTCCTCAGGAATCTAATCAACTTGATGAAGGCGATGGCGAAAAAGGAGAAGTACAGATTAGACCAGTTAATATTCAACAAGCAAAGATCAGAAGCAAATCATTACCAAAAATAGGCCATCAGAACTCTCTCCTAGTTACAACAGATGGAAATCTAAAATCAGCATCCATGTCTCGTGTCAAACTTTCCCGGGACTCAAGTGATAGTAGCATTGATCATACTGAAAACTCGTTCTCAAGTGAAAATCCATTGTATGTGAAAACGAAGGACTTGGTGAAGATCAAACCAGAAACTTCAAGTATATATCAAAACTTGTCTAATCAAGACTACTTTGCTGATGCGAATGAATGGACAAGACCGAAAAAGAATACCAACCAGAAGCTACCAAAAGCTTTTCCCAGAACTCAGCCAATTGTTTCCGAAAGTCCTGGAGAGAGTGATCATACATATACAAAGATTATAACAAGAGAGAGAAGTAAAAACGATGATTATACAAGACCTCCACTGCGGTCATATCAATCTCCAGTAGAGCAACCACTAGAAACTGAATCTTCAATAACTCCTCGTTCACTTAGCCTAGATGGACATAAATACGAGAATCGATCAATGTGGATGAAAGATCGTGTTCAACTTCTTTCTCCACATGAAGCAGTTAGTTCCAGTCATAGTTACACTAAATTATTACAAGGTGGTGGAGTAATTGACGAAGACATGTACATGAAAGCTGAATACAATCCTCAAATAAGCTTTGAAAATATTTATCATTAATTTGATGTTGTTTTTAATGCGATGTAATGTTTGAGTCTATTATTAATTTTAATCAAATCACATTTTTTGCTTAAAAATAATTTTATATTTTCATTCGCAATTGTATATAATTATAACATTATATATATAATTACTATTACTATAAGTTGTTCATATATTCATGTTGAGTAGAAACCTCCATCATGCTTTCTGGAGTATCCACGATTAGTTGCCTCTGAGTGATGACTCTCTATGGCTAAGCCTTTTGCACTATTAACAGTAGTCTTCCTTGGTTCTGAAAATTCAACTAAGTCTTGTTCCTCCAGTGTTGGTGGTTTTGGTATAACTGGTCGATTTTTGAGAATTCGTCCATGAGGTAGATCTATGGTTTCTGGTTGTTTCAGAGTTTCAGCTTTGGATTTCATTATCTCCTCACTGTGGTTATATTGACATTTTAAAACAAAATCCAGGCTGTCATGAGGAGCTTGAGGATCATAGTAATAAACATGTCTTCTGTGGCTTGTCAATGTTGGAGTGTCATAAAGTCTGTTCCATGGATTCTCTCCTGAACGAAGGTTACCACCATCTTGTGTTGTAGCTTCTTTCTGTGGAGACACTTTTACAAAATTAGTGTCATTCTCTAGACGAGGATATGGGTACGGATCTCTAGTGGATGCCATTACCAAGATGTTATGTAGTCATGCCAACAAGAGGCGTGGTTACTAAATATTAGTAGGCGGAGGAAGTTATTGAATAAAACATGGCTGATCTCAAATGTTCTATTTGTCTGGAGTTGTACAAAGATCCCAGGATTCTTCCTTGCTTGCATACGTTTTGTTTAGAATGCTTGAAACGTCTTGTAGTCGATGAAGAAGATAAGAGCACCATAACATGCGCTCAGTGTAGAAAAAATCATTCTGTACCTGATGGTGGTGTGGTTATGTTTCTTCAAAATATAACTATTCTTCTAGACCTGATGGAAGCTAAATCAACTGACGATAAAACAGAAAAGTTAGTTTGTGGTTCATGTACAAGTAATGATCCAGCTGTTGCTTTTTGCGAGATGTGTGGTGACTTGTATCTCTGCGATACTTGTGTTAGTTGTCATCATAGAATGAAAATATTGAAAATTCATAATGTGATAAAACTCGATGAATTAGTAGAACACTTTATGAAGTTTGCAAGTGATTGTCCAAAGCATGTGGGTAATCAGCGTAATTTATATTGTAAAGTTTGTGATACACCTGTGTGCACTTTATGTACACGTTCGGATCATACTGGACACTATTATGATGAGATTGATGCAGTTCGTAGTGATGTACTTAGTAAAGTGGATACACTGATTGCTGATGCCAGAGATAAAGTACACGAATGTAAAGATGCTATGAACTTTACTGATCTCGTTGAAAATAAAATAATTAAGGAAAAGAGAAGAATAGAGGAAGAAGTAAATCTCAAATACGATGAGATAATTAAAGAAGTGGAGATATATCGTAAGCAAGCTCTTGATGATATAGAAGAGGCATTTGCTGCTGATGGCAAAGTTGTATGTGCAGGAAGAAACAGTATAGAACTTCTACTGAATGAAATTGAGAGCTGTTTAAAATCCAGTGACAGGTTTCAGTCACTAGTTAGTTTATATCCCAAAATTATTGTTCTCACTGGACAACTATTAGAACAGTTGAAAATTGTTAAGAAAAGAAAAGTAGCTATATCAGCTGTTGTACATGCTAGTTTAAGAAATACTACTTTCCAGCAACCAGATATTATTTCGAAAGCATCTAAAACACCAGCTCTTCCAAGTTTCTCTTGGTATCAACCAAAAAATCCTTTGTGTGGAAAGGTTCTTTTCCAGTTTGTTGATGTTTCTGTTACTAAGGTAGATAATGTTTCTGTTACTAAGCTAGATACAGCATTTTCTTTTAACAGACTTCCTGTCGTGCTTACTATTAAAACACACATACCAAATTTGACTTTTGAAGTTGAAGAAATCTCAGTTACTCGCCGTTCACTTAGCAAACAGGAAACACACACATACTCTTCATCAAAGTGTATTTTAAAAGACGTGGAGTCAAACCTTCAACAGTTTGAGGTCACATACACGAGACTGACAAGTCGTGCCCATTCAGCTACAGTTAAATTTCGGGAAATTTATGGCTATAGACCCAAATCAGTAACAATAGTAATCTACTAGATAATTAAATATTGTGTGTATAATCATGTCTATTTGTTGTGTGTCTATCTGTCCGTCACATGCCAAAATTAGTACTGTCCATAATTTAATGTACGTAAGCGTTGGTGGTGTAACGGTTAGCATTGTTGCCTTCCAAGCAGTAGATCCGGGTTCGACTCCCGGCCAACGCATTTTTTTGTTCCACCTATTGAAGAGGTGTGCCTACTAAATGTCCACCAAAAGATCCCTTTCTCTGCTATCCTCAAGGGTAGCAACCCTTTTTGGTGGAGGTGTATGTCTTACAGTACTCTGGTATGCAATTAAAAGAAAAGACAACAGAGGAAAGCAATGGGATCAAAAGGAAGAAGTAAGATGTTAGAGTATGTGAAGAAATGTGATCTTTTGACCAAATTGTATTAATAACATTTAGTTTTGCAGTAAAACAGTTGTAATAACAGGAGCTGCTGGAGATATTGGAAGTACTACAGCAAATGCATTTGCTAGACGAGGGGCAACATTAGTTCTTGTTGATCTACCACAAACACAACAGAAACTTTTAGCTGATCGAAAAGATCTGTTGGTATCTGGTGCGAAGAGTGTTCATATATTGACAGCTGATGTAACAAAGACTGATGATGTGCAGAAAATAGTATCTGAATCAATTAAAATGTATGGACATATTGATTGTTTCTTTAATAATGCAGGTGTTCAGGGTGAGCTCCTTCCATTACATAAACAATCAGATGATTTATTTGAACGCACTCTACGTGTCAATACACTCGGAGTATTTTTAGGAATGAAATATGTATCTAAAGCAATGATAAATGCACAAAGAGGTGGTGTTATCGTCAATACAGCAAGTGTAGCTGGACTGATAGGAGTGCCTAATATGGCAGCATATACCGCTTCTAAGTTTGCTGTGATTGGCATGACACGGACAGGAGCTAAAGATTTGGCTCCTTATGGAATTAGGGTGTGTGCGATAGCACCAGGCTTATTGGAAGGTAAACTATGGACGTCACAAGTTAGAGGTCGAGCAAAAGTTAGGAAGGAGAGAGATGGCAAGTAGAATTTAACTATTAGCCTCATTCCCAGACACAATTGCTGGGAATGGGACTATGTAACTAAGTGTATGTATTTGTATGTATGTATAATTATTATGAGTTTACTACAAGTTGAAATTGCTTTATTAACACTGCAGTATTTATATGTAAATTAAAGTATACATTTTTTATACCAGTTTAGAATACCACTTGTTCTAATGAGTGAGCATGTCTTTCATTTGTGCTAATCATTGTTCTTATAGGTAAAGAAGGTGACTTGACAGAACAAGAGATAAAAGATCAAGAAGAAAGAATGATTCAAGGGACACCACTTCATAGATTAGGAACACTATCTGAGGTTGCTGAGGTTGTAGTGTTTCTTTGTAGTGATAGAGCATCTTATATTACTGGTGAAGTAGTGAAAATTGATGGAGGAAGAAGTTGTTAATTATGTCATTACAAAATTTGTTAAAATTTGTTAAAATTTGAATTCAGAATAAAATTTTTGATTATTTAATAAAAGTTTTAATTCACATGCAAAAATGGCAACTAGACTTAGTGATAGTGATGAAGAACCCAAGTCTAAGTTAACAAAGATGGAAGAAGATGAGTCTGAGGTGTGGGAGGAGCTTGAACCTACTATTGATAATGTCTTAGAACAAGAGTCATTGAAATGGATATTTGTAGGTGGAAAGGGAGGTGTTGGCAAAACAACTTGTAGGTATGTACGTATGTATATAGGGATCAAGTAATAAGAATGTATTCCACCTTGAGTGGATGTGGTAATAACAGATTCCACTAAGCTTGTGGACACGCCCACTTGAAATAAAATGTTCAACGTGCTGTTCGTATTACTAGATCCATTTATGTACAAGTAGTAATAATTATGTATATATACATGTATTTATGTATATGTATCATTGTAACTTCAAACTAAACACTTATCAGTGGTTAAAAGGATATGATTGGGAATCAGTCCAGTTGGGAGTCCTGGGTTCTGGCTGGTGTTATGTAACTTTATCTCTTCTAGAATTTTAATTTGTCTTTATATACAGTTGTAGTTTGGCGGTTCTTCTATCACATATAAGAGAGAGTGTGTTGCTCATTTCTACTGATCCTGCTCACAATATATCAGATGCATTTGATCAAAAGTTTTCTAAATTTCCCACTAAAGTCAGAGGATATCATAACCTCTATGCAATGGTGAGAATATAACTTCTAATTATTGAAACAGATCATATTTAAAATTTATTTCTTTTTTGTTCCTATAATTAGGAAATAGATCCAGAGGTTGTTGATAAAGACGAAATTGAAGATGAACTTCAACAGGACGAAAGTCAGTTTTCTATCTGTAATAATTAATTGATTATTTAATAAACCTGTTATTAGGTGGTATTACTGGTTTGGCTAAAGAATTATTACAAGATTTGGCGGGCTCTCTTCCAGGAATTGATGAGGCTAAGAGTTTCATTCAAGTCATGGGGTACGTATTGTATATAATACTATTTCAATTTTACTATTTTTTATTAATTATCCTTTTAATTAGATTAGTGAAGGAGTTAAAATTCACGGTAGTTGTTTTTGATACGGCTCCTACAGGTCACACACTTCGTTTCCTTTCCATGCCTCAGCTATTTGAGAAAGGTATTTCAAAACTAACTCAACTTAAATCCCAATTTGGACCCATCTTCAGTCAGGTACATGTACATACACTATCTCCAACCTAAGTTATATCCACTTCTTCATTCTATCCGTTTATATATCTTAACACATTCATCTGTATATCTAACTAATGTATCTATCTATCTATCTATCTATACCCTTATTCATACTTTCATATATCCATCATTAGCAATCTAATCTTATTCATTCATTCATCTATCTGTCCATTTATTAGTGATCGATTGTTAAGCCATCTATCCATTTATCTATCTATTTATCTATCTATCTATCTATCTATTCATACACGTATGATTTAATCTGTCCATCTATTCTCTTTGTATATAGATCTTGCCTGCCATTGGCGTGACTGGAGATAGTGAGAGCATAAGAATGCAAGTCACAGATCAGTTACCGATTGTGAAACAAATCAATGAGGAGTTTAGAGATCCTGTAAGATGCATTTATGTGGAGTATACAAAGTAACATCTTATTAAATGCTCACACTTCCGCCATTTTATATCGAAAGCCAATGACATTTGTTATGCAGGAAGAAGAATTGTTATTCCTGAGAAACACATTTTTTTGGCTTCCGATACGAAATAGCAAATATTTTAAAGATGAGACAATTGTCTGTGAAATTAAAAATTACAGTACCAGAGCTGATTGCATAATCCATTATTCAATGATCCATATCTCAATTAGGTCTACTGATTTATTTGTGAGAGTCAGTCATTTTGCAAATAATAATTCTGTCAAGTGATAATATTTAATTAAACGTTCATTATTTGGCCATTTTGTACAAACATACAAATAAATCTGGTATCCAAGAAGAGCAACAATTGCTCCACATAGATACCAAATTTAATTAGTTTCTTCTACAAAATGGCAGCATTTAAATATAAGCATTTGACAATCATATTATTAATTTTATTTATTTTTAGGATAAATCAACATTTATTTGTGTATGTATTCCTGAATTCCTATCTCTCTATGAAACTGAGCGTCTCGTACAAGAACTAGTAAAGATGAATATTGATGTGAGAAATATTATTGTTAATCAATTACTTAGACCGGATAAAAACGAGAAAGGTAAGAGATGATGTCATTATTAAGATTGCATACACCGGCTATTGTATTGTATAAACATGTATATGTAGTCCTGTAAGACATAGTTACTATGGTAACCACTGGTTGTATAATTGTATTACATGTATATGTAGTCATGTAAGAATAGTTACTATGGTAACCACTGGTTGTATAATTGTATTATAGGTGAAGTGTTATGTAGAATGTGCGCTTCAAGACACAAAGTTCAAAGTACATATCTGGAACAAGTGAGTTAGTATAATAATTATAATCTTAATTACATCATAAACACTATTGAGTGTTCTGTCTGTTTGGAGAAGCCATTTGTATGTTTATTTTTAGTTTGTGTATATCTACTTAAGGATTCATACAAATGCAATAGTTAATTGTCGAAACTGTTTTAGCTCACAATATCATCAACAGACAGTTGTATATTGAATGTTTAATGAGAAAATTTGTTCAGCTATATGGCATTTGATTGGTTGTTTGTTCAGCTATGGGTTGTCTGTTCAGCTTGGCATTTGATTGGTTGTTTGTTCAGCTATATGGCATTTGATTGGTTGTTTGTTCAGCTATGGCATTTGATTGGTTGTTTGTTCGGCTATGGCATTTGATTGGTTGTCTGTTCGGCTATGGCATTTGATTGGTTGTTTGTTCGGCTATGGCATTTGATTGGTTGTTTGTTCAGCTATGGCATTTGATTGGTTGTTTGTTCAGCTATGGCATTTGATTGGTTGTCTGTTCGGCTATGGCATTTGATTGGTTGTTTGTTCAGCTATATGGCATTTGATTGGTTGTTTGTTCAGCTATGGCATTTGATTGGTTGTTTGTTCGGCTATGGCATTTGATTGGTTGTCTGTTCGGCTATGGCATTTGATTGGTTGTTTGTTCGGCTATGGCATTTGATTGGTTGTTTGTTCAGCTATGGCATTTGATTGGTTGTTTGTTCAGCTATGGCATTTGATTGGTTGTTTGTTCAGCTATGGCATTTGATTGGTTGGTTGTTCGTCTATGGCATTTGATTGGTTGTTTGTCCAGAAAATGGTGGACTATTTTATACTCTCCCCTACACTTGTAGATTCACGATTTGTATGAAGATTTTCACATAACTGAATGCCCTCTACTGGAAGAGGAAGTTAGAGGTATAGAAAAGGTAGAAATGTTTAGTAAACTACTAGTAAGGGTTAAAAAGTAACAGGAATTGATACCTTATAAAACAAATCATTTTTCAGCTAATCTTTTTGTATACATTGAATTTCATATTAGAAATAAAGAACTATTGTACATGTAATTATTATTATTATTATTAGTATTATTATTATTATTATTATTATTATACAAATTCAATTTAAAAACAAAGCTTTGAACCATCTCATAGTCACTAAATGGCTCACACATTTTGATACAAAATAAAGAATAACAAAACATCACAGCGAATATTTACTAATAATTAGTATCTTTTTATACTTAAAAAAAGTTGATTTTTTGTTAATCAACGAACTACGGAGAGGAGGGGAGGAAGTGATTAAGATCAGCAGTGATGTTTGAGTTTCAAAGTTTTAGTGGGCTGAGGTACGTTTTGGGAGGAGGTTGTGGAGGTCCTTTAGGTTGCCCGGGTCTGGGTGGTCGAGCAGGAGGATTGTGAGTGACAGAGTTAGCAAATGATTGAATTTCTTTTATTATTGATACTAGCTCGGCAAATGAAGGTCGATCCTCTGGTCTAAGGAATTGAAAAGAGCTTGATATGATAATTGTGGCCGATGGATGCAAAGAGGAGCAAAACAATTTCAACAAATAGTTGTAAATGCTCATATTCCAGTCATTTTTGTACAAAAACTGCTAACCAAATTTGGTATCTTAGTAAGCAAGTTTATGGGTTTCAAAAATTGTCAAGGGCAGCAGAAATGGAATGCTGGTGTACATTCAAGGGGAGTCTGGGGCATGCACCTTCTCTCTCCCTCAAGAAGGAAATGTTAATTTACATAACTCCAGTGTTGTCCCTGGAGTGCACTACTTCCAATTGCATTGTTAATTGAAAATTGCAGCACTTTTTTTGGTATATAAAGTGGATATAAGGCTGTATTTCAAGAGAAAGGATGAAGAGAGTCGGGGGAAGATGCAGGGGAGAGGTCAGTTTGAAATGGGTGGAGGAGCTTTGGGTGGGGCTCACACAATTACTACTCTACCTTTATTCTGGGGACAACACTACACTCTCTTCATTTGTATGTAAATGTATACCATCTATGAATGGATTACATCACTAGTGACAAGGAGGGATGATTCTTCATGAACCCCTGTCTACTGACTTATTCTTTTTGATTTGGTATTCCTTGCAAAATTAAAAAAAAAAAATTTCAATATTAAATTACCTCCATGACCAACATCTCAACATGACATCATACATTGGTGGAGGACATCTCTCAGGAGAGTCAAGACGCTCATTGCCTTCTAACATCTGCATAATCTCAGTACCTCTCATGCCCTGAGAAAATGAAATAGTTTAACTCAATAACCTACATGTATATGTAATATAGTGTATAGTTTAATGTCATAAGGTTAATTAATACATGATTAAGGTGAATGTGAATGAACTTTAAATTTATTACCTACCTGATAAGGTTTAGCTCCATAAGAAAATGCTTCCCAAGATGTAACACCATAACTCCAAACATCTGATTTACTATCAAACTTAGCATAGTATATGCACTCCGGGGCATACCATTTCAGAGGCCATCTACCAGCTGTTTCAGCCTATGTAACAAAATGTGATACAGTAATTGTGTAATTTGCATAATGTTTGTTAAAATACTCGCTATAGAGCCATTTTGTACAGGAACTTAACAAATTTTGGTATCTAAGAAGCCCAATAATTGCACTTCCTGGATACCGAATTTTATTTGCTTCCTGTAAAAAAATTGCTGAATAGTGAATATAGGCATTTGAACAAAATATAGTCACATGACAGTCACATGTATATCACATACCTTGTAATACTCAGACCCAACACCAATGGCACGAGACATACCAAAGTCACTTATTTTCACATTTTCCTCGTCAACTACTAATACATTCCTGGCAGCTAAGTCACGATGAACAAACCTCACCTTTTCTAAATACTCCATTCCCTAAGATTGGGAGGAATAAGTGGATAGATGAAAGGGTGGATGGATAGATAGATGAATGAATAGAGGGAGAGATAGATGATAGATGAATGAATAGAGGGATAGATAGACATATTCTTAGAATGGATGGATAGATAAATACATACATGTAGATAGACAGATAGATAGATGAATGGGTGGATGGATAGATAGACATATGATTAGAGGGATAGATAGATAGATTCTTAGATTACATGAATGGGTGGATAGTACATAGACAGATAGATAGATAAATGGGTGGATGGATAGATAGATAGAAAAATGGATGAATGAGTTGGACTAAACCTGTGCTACTTGTAAAACCATATTCATTATCTTTTCAGGTGGAAATAATCTTTAGATACAAAATATAATAAATATAAATAATAATTAATTATTAAATTAATTGTCTCACGGGGGGTTCTTTCGAGGACGAAGGAACTTGTTCAAAGGTCCTAAAGCAGCCAATTCCATTACCAATCGAATAGGATTACCAACACATATACCTAAAGAAAAGATTGTGATCTTTTATCTTCATTAATTACTAATATTATTATAAAACAAGATATATTGAAAAACATATCCCTGGTGTTTCCCCCGGGATAAATATTAAGGGTGGGGGAGTGCATCAGTGGGTACATGATGTTTGGTCAACAATGTTCAATCAGTGTTATAAAACTTTAACATTAAGGGTGGGGGAGCAATACTAAAGGGTGGGGGAGCGCCATGTTACCATCCTTTGGGGGAAACATTGTATCCCTATGATTGGTTTGTAGTGTAGATGATAAACGAGATGCTCCTGGAGGCCTTGTAAAACAGACAATATTCACGGGGATCTAATTTAGCTACATGTAGTCTATGGAAATTTTATAATGTTGTTTTAGTTTGAGAATAAAGACTACTTTTAGTCGATTAACTAAAATTATATTAGGCTTACTAAAAGGGTTTTAGTTTTAGTTAACTAACTAAAAGTGTCCATTATTGAGCATTTTTCATTTTAGTTAGTTATAGTTATTACAGTAGACCAGGATTTCATTTAGGGGGTGGGGCATTCACCTTCCTCTTGATATAGTTTTGCCCTTAGAATTTGTTTACTAATAAAGTTTAAATAAACACACTATGATAATCTTGTACATCGCCCCCCTCAAAGTCTTTCAAATTCATGTTTCGCCCCCCCCCTTAACGTATTTTCTTAATGAAACCCTGTAGATTTATTATTTACTTATAGTTATATTTAACTAAAAGTCACAATGCTTGACTAAAAGGGGTTTTAGTTATACCAGCTGGAATTAGAACCTTTTTTGATTGAGGGTTCAACTTACAGCTGATGTACATAAAAGGACACTGATACTTACCATATAATCGAACTATGTTTGGATGATCCAGCATGGCCATGGCATCAGCTTCTCTTAGAATCTCTGATTTTTGATTAGGGAGTTCTTCTGTTGGTTTCAAATATTTAAGAGCGCACTCAACTTCTGGTTCTCCATTTTTTGGACGATATAATCCTCGTCTAACAGTTCCAAATGTCCCAGCACCTATATCACAGATGAAGTAAAGATAGAATCATATTGAGTTAAACTGAGAAAATCATAGTTTTAAATACACAGGCCTTCATTTAGAAAATTCATCAAAGGGGTGTGGTGAAACATGAATTTTAAAGACTCACAGGGCGACATACAGGGGCTATTGTATTGTGCATATTAGCAAAAAAATTCCAAGTAGAGGCAAAACTCTAGCAAGTATGGGCGAATGCCCACCCTAAATGCAGCCCTCATAAGTGATCTCAGAGAGTCTAAAATAAAAAATTTTCACCCATCTTCATTTCGGCAAATATCTGTTTTACACCTTCTCGGCAACTATTCTTAATACATCACTAAATTGCTGCTCACTTTAAATGAATTTGATTGATAAATAGAATAAGATAGTCTAATCATTCATGACTATTTAATTGATGCTACTAGATAAAGGAACAATGGATTGTAATATTACTATATACAAATATCACAAATATCAATTAATGATATCAGGACCGGATATATATTGACAAGATCTTATTGCATTTAGTATTGTTATAGCCAACATTTATAATTTACATGTAACTAAATTATACTGTATGACTAGTTCAGTCTGATATTAATTTAGTTAATAAACTATAACTAAATTACAGGTCTACTTGTACCAATATTAGTTAACTATTATGTTAGCTCATCAACTAACTATAAACTATAGTCTGTCAACATTCACGATGGCCTCAGAATTATGATGTGATGACTTTATATGTAATATAGTGTATAGTTTAATGTCATAAGGTTAATACATGATTATACTGTAACTCAATAACTTATATGTAATATAGTGTATAGTGTGATGTCATAACGTTAATACATGATTATATTGTAACTCAATTATGATGTAATGGATTGAAATGTGACATACAAAAAAAAGAACGGGAAGGATAATTATATAAAACTGGTCCAGGTAAAAAGATTGTTGGTCATTCCAAACTAAAGTTATGAACATTTTTCTGAGGACAAGGTGAAGGTGAATGACCTTTAGTCATATTGCTACTAAAATGACACGATAATAATTGAAACACCAAACTTACCAAGCTCTCCTTGGGTTACCAACTCAGAGTCATCTATTCTCACAGGTCCATGTCGAACCCTCGGATGTGTTCTCCCCTCTTGTGTATCCTCAAACAGAGCAACAGGACAGAAATCACCTAAAGCTGACAAAAGACCATCGGGAGTTCGAGAATAGTGATCTACTACTTGCAATAAGTTCTCAAACTTGCGTCCATTCTCGATTGATAATTGTCCCAGAGGATTCATATCCAATAGATAGTGATATATTTGAAGTTGATATACTAGACACAGAGCAAAACTATTAACCTGAGTTCTCTCTCGTACTAAAAATAATCCATCACGAAAACCATAGACTCTCATTCTACGTTCACTCTCGTCTCTCGATATTGGACCATGAAACCATTGTTGCTTTCTATGGAGTATCCCACCAACCAGCTGTTCAAAAGCACCTCTACGTTTTAATAAAGCATCTTTGACTTGATGTTCCTAAAGACAAAACAAGGTATAATTAACTATTAACATATCCACACACAAGAGTGATGTCGTTAATGATAATAGATATGATTGTATTAAATGTTAACACACCTCTATATGTACATCAGTACATGTAATATAAGGTGCTAGCATGAATGCACACACACACACACAGGCATAGACATTATGACATATATACACATGTGTACATACACAGGCATAGACATTTTGCCATATATACACACGTACATGTACATAGGCACAGGGATAGACATTACGACATATATACACGTGTACACACACAGGCATAGACATTATGACATACATGTATATATGTACATGTACATAGGCATAGGGATAGACATTACGACATATATACACATGTACACGAGTACACACACAGGCATAGACATTATGACATATATATGTACATGTACATAGGCATAGGGATAGACATTATGACATATATACACATGTACACGTGTACACACACAGGCATAGACATTATGACATATATATGTACATGTACATAGGTATAGGGATAGACATTACGACATATATACACATGTACACGTGTACACACACAGGCATAGACATATATACATGTATGTGTACATGTACATAGGCATAGGGATAGACATTACGACATACAATGTACATGTATATACACATGTACACGTGATAGACATACTAAAATATACACACAGACACACATACACACACACATACATACAGACTTGTTATATATTATTGTGTTTATCAATTGACTATCTGGGTAGTAGATTGGTTTACCATGTCAAACAAACAGATTTAACATATCAAGTGTACATATTGATATATACATGTACATGTATGTCTATTTTGAAACACGAAATTAAAGTTACTACAATAAACTATTTACATCACATTTATTTTCATAGTCGACAGAGTTTTCACAAACAAAACACATCTTCAGTAATGTTTACAAACTTACAAAGTGATCACTGGATTATAAGTATACACAGTAACTTGTAAACAACATTAAACAGGACATGACATGATAAGATATTACATGTACATATGTAATATTACATGTAATTACATGTACATGTACATGAATAGGACAGTACATGTACATGTAATGATTGAATAGGATAATACATGTACATGTATTACAAGTACATGGAATAGGACAGTACATATACATGTAATGATTGAATAGGATAATACATGTACATGTATTACAAGTACATGGAATAGGACAGTACATATACATGTAATGATTGAATAGGATAATACATGTACATGTATTACAAGTACATGGAATAGGACAGTACATGTACATGTAATGATTGAATAGGATAATACATGTACATGTATTACAAGTACATGGAATAGGACAGTACATGTACATGTAATGATTGAATAGGATAATACATGTACATGTATTACAAGTACATGGAATAGGACAGTACATATACATGTAATGATTGAATAGGATAATACATGTACATGTATTACAAGTACATGGAATAGGACAGTACATGTACATGTAATGATTGAATAGGATAATACATGTACATGTATTACAAGTACATGGAATAGGACAGTACATGTACATGTAATGATTGAATAGGACAGTACATGTACATGTAATGATTGAATAGGACAGTACATGTACATGTAATGATTGAATAGGACAGTACATGTACATGTAATGATTGAATAGGATAGTACATATACATGTACATGAAATAGGACAGTACATGTACATGTAATGATTGGTACATGTATTACAGGTACAGGATAGTACATGTACACGTACATGTACTGATTGGTATAGTAATGAGACATATTTAGAATAGGAGGGTATTTGTAAATGTAATCAGATGGATAGTACATGTAATAAGATATCTTTTAATATAATGTAATCTTATATTCCTTTCAAAGTACCTGATAACCCAAGAGAAGAGCTCCTTCTCTCATAGCCTGTTGCATTTCTTCATGAGTGATGAAACGATATCCTTGAGGAGACTGACCCTGTCTGCGACAACATGGATGTCGTAGAGTAGTTAATAAACCATCTACTTTACGTGAATGGTATTGTATTAAATCTACAGGGCTCTCGAATTTTGTTCCATCTTGAATAGCAACTGTGCCGTCAGGATGTCGTGTTATTAAATAATGGAATTTGTTCCCTTGGTGACAGAGAGATAAGACGTATTCACCAGTGGTTGCTAAACTGTCTCGCACAAGAAAGGACCCTTCAATATTACCAGCTGTGTCTAAAATTCTTTCTGCATCTTGACGAGATATGCGTCCATGACACCATGGCTCTCCAGAAAGATCGGCCATATAGTTTGTCTACCATAATGTACACAGAGATATTACACATGTTCATCACGTGAATATATTAATTTCAAACAAAGAGTGTCACAACTTACTTTTTAATACCTACCAATGTCGACCTGAAGACAAAAAAAGCAATCAATGGAGTCACTTAATCCACTTGCTATTATGTGCTAATCAAGACAAATCCACCATGATTACTTTCAATAATCACCTGATGTTCACGTGACTGTCCAGGCCACGTGGACGAGACTTCAAGATGAAGGTAGACATAAGGCCATTGAAAGTGCATTCTTAATTTGTATTGAGTTAGTTAGTATGTTCATATATCACATCTGTAAGATATTATATATGCTAGTAACTATTATATGTATTATAGGTTGAAATACAGCATCTCAGATCAGGAAAAGTCCTCCATGTTTTTGAAGGAGTGAGTTAATTGTTTAGTATTTTACTGTTATATGCCCTGGATACCCTCCTGCATCATATATATAGTTATATACCTAGTCTGGTAGCACTTCCCTTTCATTTGGTACTTGTACAAGCTGCAGAAATGTTACAGACCCATCAGATTGCTCCAGCTCAGACTACATTCCGACAAGCCCATCAATGCAATATTCATGTGAGAAAAGAAAAGATTTGCTGTGTTCCTAATGGAGTTTACTACAATTCTATCATGGTGATTTTAAATAGCTTCCTGGAAGTCCAGAGCCTTCAATTCCCGCTGTTATGTTCCCAAATAACATGTAATTGTATATTATATAATATATATATATATGTTTATTGTATAATAATTACAATGAGAGGTTATACTGTCCATTTACTAATGATTTGAAGTATACACTAGTTAGAAGTTAGCACACACTTGCAAATTAAATAGCCCTTAATCCACATTCCAGTGTGCATCCACATTCCCACTTCCTTGTATGTAAGTAAAGTGACAGTAACGCCAAACTAAAGTAAACATATATCTAGCATAAAACTTCACAATACACAATCTAGATATAATTATTATTATTTATATTTCTCCAGTTGTCACCAGATGTCAATATTTTACAAATAAAAAAGTTGTACCAGAAACAATGTGAGTAACTAAACGTAATATCATACATCATATATATGAATACAAGCAGGGATGTAGAAACAGCCAGTCATGCAGGACATTGTCCGATAAATCTAGTGAATGTCTAGTAAAACGAAACTGAACTGTATACAAAGTATATCGGGAGCAGGACAAGAGTGGCAAAAATGTCCGGGAGTTGGCTCAATGTTTCCACACCCCTGAATACAAGTCATACACACATGTGTATATACAATATATATATATACATACATGTATATATACATGTACATGTAGTTTAAACATGTATACATTGAAATTTTCCATTTAATTCTCTTCATAAGTTCCCAAGTTCTATCCGGATAGACAGCAATTCAAGACAAGCCAAGATAGAAGTGAGTAGATGTGTACTAGGGCTGGGACGAAGGTTACAAAATGACATTTGAAGCTTCGTCAGCAAAAATGAACGAATATTCGAAGGTTTGCATGTGTTTTTTTATCAATACCTTGATTGGCCATAGAATGCCTCCAAAACTGCAGTACTGGTCTTGTGCCTATTGCTGTTTCTACATAGATTTAGCATCACTGGACTGAGAAATGAGACAGAAGCAGCCAACAACACAGCCTTGACCTTTCTGGAACACGCCCACATTATTGACCACACGTTTAGATTGCACAGATGCTAAATTTCTCCCTTCGAAGCTTTGCTGCCACGCCCACTCTAATGTTTGCACGTGCATCTGTGCAATCTAAACATGTGGTCAATAATGTGGGTGTGTTCCAGAAAAGTTAAGGCTGTGTTGTTGGCTGCATTTGTCCCGTTTCTCAGTCTGGTGATGCTAGATCTATGTAGAAACAGTGACGGGAACAAGACTAGTACTCATTATAAAGCAATAATCCAGTTTTGGGGACATTCTATAGCCAATCAAGGTAAGAGCATAATTGATAAAAACACGCGCAAACCTTCAAATATTCGTTTGTATTTACTGACGAAGCTTCAAATGTTGTTTTGCAACCATCATCCTACCCCATATATAATTATGTGTGTGTTTGTGTGTATGATTGGATGTAACATAAGTTCGTGCTCACCAATTAGTCTCATCCGATTCCTTCCTATAGAGGCCAAAGGTGTAAAAGATGAAGACACGTTACAATCTCTTGGTATAAAAGATGGTGGAGTGTTGTATTTTAAAGATCTTGGAATACAGCTGGGTTGGAGCACTGTGAGTATATGATACAGTGTAATGAGTATGTACCTGTCTACTGATGTAATGTATATGCATGTGAACAGATACTCAAACCTTTACCATTTTTAATAAACTTTTTGTACACTTCCTGTCTGTGTGTCTGTGTGTGTGTGTGTGTGTGACCCCACTGTACCTCCAGAAGTGGACACTCGTAGACTTTCATGCTTGGTGTGTATATACAATGTACTCCTCCCAAGAATGAGTACTTGCTAATATTTTCTCTACGTACTAGAAGCTATCAAAAACGATCAGCTAGGGGTGACTTCTTTCAGTCTTCCAGACTCTTTCTTGATCTAACGAAGCATGAGTTTTACATCACTGGCTGTCTTAACGACCTTTCCAACATAGCAAGTTAGAATCTTTGAACATGTATAGCTACCTATAAAGCTGACAAAAGGTTTATGAAACATCCCGCTCATAATTATAACACAAATTAACTTGTATATATATCTGCAAATAATACAACAATTAGGGGAGGGCTCATACAACTATCAGTCACTCTATTTTTATGTGTATTTTGTGTTATAGGTGTTCTTGTGTGAGTACGCTGGACCCCTGGTTTTCTATTTATTGTTTTACTTGTTCCCTTTTGCGTTCTATGACAGTATACCAGCCAAACCTATCCTACCAGTTGTAAAGTGAGTTCCATGATCAGTACAAACACTGTTTTGGATGAACTTACATGTATATGGTGTACCATTGGTGAACTTCTTATTTGGCACTGTACAGTTCATTGTCAGGCCAGATGACATAGTTAATTGCGATTATATTGTTGCTAACAGTATTAACTCTTTTGTTAATTGGCTCAAGATGTATTTCCAATAGTGCACACACTAACTATTTTTAGCCAATTTGCCCCATGCATGGCTCCGATTGCAATATTGTATATTATACACAGTAATTATTATTCTCATTAGCAATAACCACGCCCCCATTTTAAATAATCAGAATACTTATAGCTATAATCATATAGTGTAGGTGTTATTTGGTGTTAAAATAACTATGTGTTTACTGCAGCTGTTAAGTTATTAGAAGTACATGCATGTAGTATACATGTTTATAACTGGTTACGGTATCTGGTTACACTTGTTTGAATTTACTAGTGGTACAATCATTGCTTGTAACCTAATGATAACTGTTTTGTCTAGACAGACTCCAATGCTAAATGGACTATTTTTAATTTGTACAAGTATATGCCTATAATAAATTATTATACATGTAACAGACTTTTTCTCAGTAAGTGTGTACTGTTGTAGGAAGTTTGGGGGAGGATGCCTCTGATATCCGCATACTCACTTTGGTGGGGGAAGGGTGAATTCCCCAGGTCCCCTCCCTCTCCACACTCTATGAAACCACCACTGATTAGTGCTGAAATGAATATTGTTTCTTGGTATTCAAATATTCGCTTTTCTTAACAGATAAATACTCGAATATTCGCTTGCTTACTCATCATAAATTGTATCTTGTGAAATATTTAAGTAATAGCTCACCATTTTGCTGTAAATAGTTACAATATATGTTTATAACAGCAACCACTGTGATTTTATTGTTCATCTCTGATATACAAGCCAAGAAAACCAGTAACATGAAGCAAGAAACTTTTCTGCCACCATTTAATTCCTTAATAATTGGATGTGTTTTGTTTCTGCCCATGCGCAAATGTTAAATGAATAATCGAATACCAAAAAATACATTCAAATACCTAAATAACAAACGAATATCTGAATATTTCAATATTCGTTTCAACACTACCATATTGACAATGTCTTGTAATAAATTGATAATAGAGTGTTGTGTCTTTTTACAGTATCGCAGCTATTTGTTGGAGTTTTCATTATCTGAAAAGAATCTATGAGACCATTTTTGTTCATCGTTTCTCTCATAGCACGATGCCTATTAGGAATTTGTTTAAGGTATTAGAATCTAGATGTTCTTTTATTATGATATGCTCTTCATTTCTTTTAGAACTGTAGCTACTACTGGGGAGCTGCGGCCTTTGTTTCATATTTTACTAACCATCCTCTCTACACGCCCCCATGTAACTATTAATAATTGTTAATTAACTACTATTATAATTGTGTTTTATCCAACTGACATTCAACATCTGTCTATTTCCTACTACACTCATTCATCTATTTTAAAATTTCTATATCATCCAATAGCTAGTCATTTATCCAATCATCTATTATTCGTCTATCTATCTATCTAATATCTACATGTATCTCTCTATCCATTGATTGATCCTTTGTTCTGTAGGCTATGGTAACCTACAGATATACTCCGGGCTTTTTCTATTCCTGGTAGGCAGGCTTTGCTACATGTACATGTATTCAGTAACCATGGCAACATATACACATTCAACAGTGCTGTTTATTTTAAATAGTTATAATTATTGTCTCTACTTTTTTTATAGTTATGTGAAATTGGTAACTATAGCAGTCATGCAGCTCTCCGAGACTTGAGACCTCCAGGTTTATAAAATAATTATATAATTACATGTATATACAAGTCAAAGTGGATGAACTTTATACATGTATTAAAAAGAAATGAAACACTTACCTGGGTACTCTACCATTTTGTATTATCAAATTGTCTGTTATAATATAAATAGCATAAGAATATGTTTAATCAACTCTTATTGTGTAGGTTCCAAGGAACGGAAGATCCCCTATCCAACTTCTGACCCATTTACATTCCTGTTCAAGTTTGTAAGCTGTCCTAATTATACATATGAAGTAAGTTCTCATGTCCTTTCCAAACCTCTGCTTGTATGTGTATGTATCTTTTTGAGGAGATATACATGTAACATGCACTCTGCGGTAATTGCTAAATGGCTATGCAACACTCAATCAGGGCCCATCCGTATTACATGTATATTATAATTTTGTAATTAATTACTTCAATTATGCATGTGTCTTGCCAATATAACCTAGAGCCTTTACTTGGAGTATATCCTACAGTGGGTTTTATTGGTGAAGGAAAAATTTTGGTAAATTTGGAAAATTCACCAAATTAAGGTATAGTTAAGTTTTTAGCTTGTCTCTGCTACACAAGGTAGAGTTTCTCCAACAACAGTATCCCATATTGTCTGGTAGACGTGTGTCCTCACACAGCTCTTTCTTGTACTTGGAGCACCATTATCAAAAGTAGGTGTGGTTTAGTAACACGTGTTTGGAAATTTAATCTCGCCAATATACAAATTTTTACGATTTCTTGTCAAGAATACCTAAACAGCATTACCATAGCGACACCATAGTTACATCTAAAGGTATGTTGGAATGTAGCACACATTATACTAGTAGCCCTATTAGGAGGAGTTCAGCTATAATTTGACACAATTGTCCCACAAATACATATTATGTAGGCTCCACCATTTACTACCTAGGATAGTACCATATACTTATAGTATTTACAAGATGTTTTCAGCTAAATTGAATATTTCTTCTTTTTTTTTTTAAGGCTCCACCATTTACTACCTAGGATAGTACCATATACTTATAGTATTTACAAGATGTTTTCAGCTAAATTGAATATTTCTTCTTTTTTTTTTAAGGCTCCACCATTTACTACCTAGGATAGTACCATATACATGTACTTATAGTATTTACAAGATGTTTTCAACTAAATTGAATATTTCTTTTTTTTTTTTTAAGACTGGTGCATGGTTGGGATTTGCAATAATGACACAGTCTTTGCCAGGTGAGCTTCACCAACTAATATATTTACTTTTAATATAATTTTTTTATAACTACAGCTTTGCTATTTACGGTGGCTGGTTTCTATCAAATGGCCGTCTGGGGGATTGGTAAACATCGTCGATATTTGAAAGAATTTAAAGATTATCCGCGGAGTAGGAAGGCTATTGTTCCTTTTCTGATATAGCTGACGATTATTTGTTTACTGTCACTATATTTTCATAAGTAATTGGGTTTAGGTTTTTATGATAATCAATTAGTCCTCTTTTAAGATATGGAAGTGTGTCGATTCATTAATGCATAATAGGAAAAAAATGTTTTTATTCACACAGACAATAACTGAGGTATAACTAAGAGTTATACATATTTTTAAAAAGGGATGGAAATTATCGACTTATTCCAGGGATACAGTTAACTAAAAGAGAACCAGTCGATTTAAATTACATTTACTTATTAAATACAAGTACATACTGTGCTGTGCCAAGTTGGCACAGCACACTGCCAACTGCCAACGACCTCTGTTGTTACATGTTTTTAGTTAAGATGAAGATGATGTAGCTATGAAGTTGATTGAATAATAAGCAAAAAACCTTTTTTAGTACATAAAATCAAAATTAATAATAACTATTAACTAATTAAGTGGAAAATACAACTATTTTAATTAAAGGGAAATAAAAAATATTTTCATTTGTATTACTAAATAAGGAAAGGGTCTCTACAACAATTATTGCATATAAGTATCTACTTTTTAAACACTACTTTAAACGGACTTCCCTTCAAATGTTCTCCATGCCACTTGACACTTATCACGGTCTCCACAGGATCAGGAATATCGTATGTCACATTAAACGTGAAGTCGCCATTATGTTCCACAGCAATATAGCGTGCTGGAACATAACTTCCATACACAGCTACTTCCAGAACTCCATTTCCTCCTGCATGTCTGCAGTCAACCATGAACATCCCTGGGTTTTCAATGTCTGAAACAGAACATTTAGTTGCATCTGGTTCAGAACGATGGAATGGACAGATGAATGGTGACCCCTGGATCTCAATACCACCATAGAACACGTGTAATAAATAGACACCAGGATATATGGTAGACATCACTCCAGAGTATTGGTTGTCTGAAACATGCTCACAAGAAACTGAACACTCTCCTGGTCCTTCGATGCTAACTTGGAGTTCTGCCCCTATTCCTGCAGCTGAAGCATCAACTGCAAACACTAATTTCTCATCAACCAACTTACTCTCTCCATCAATACCTGTACACACCACTGCTGATGGATCAACGACGTATAAATTGACTGGGCCTCCACTGACCATACCTCCTGCATATCTCAAGGTAAGTTTCAGAAGACCTAGAACTGTAGGTGTGAAAGTGATATTAAAGATTCTACTTTCTACTTCGTTTATTGTAGCTTCGATCTCACTGCCATCTGATTGTGTGATAAAGAGAGCTAGTTCGCCATCAGTTGGAATGGCATTAACATCGACTGTGAATGATTTTTCTTCATCAATTATTAGGCCATCTCCATTTCCAATTCCTTCAACGATGCACCCTGAAACATCAGTAGCTGCTATGGGTATCTTTTCGCTTATTTGTACTTCATTGAAATACAATATAACAAATTCCGCCTCATCTGGTGTGTACTCAACCTTCCAATTATCTTTATCTAATTTCACTGCTTTGCATTCTAAAGGAACTAATTCCCCCTCATTTTCAATCATCATACTGAATTCCCCATCATCAGGACTATTCTCTAAGAAACATTCAATGATATTTACCTCGCCAAAGATTGCCTCTTGCACTCCTTCCCCTTTCAACTCGGATTCCTCGGGATTTACAATATACACTTGGATTGGATTTTGAGGCAACATTTGGTCATCAAATGAAAGCTCAAGTGTGTGATAACCACATACTTCTGGAGTGTACTTGGATTTCAGTATATCTGGGTTCTCTTCCTCATTTGGTTTGAAGTCTAGGGTATCCTTTTCTCCTGATGGTTTTGTTAAGACACCTGCCACAGGAGCAGGACCTGACTCTGTTGTATCCACTGTCACTTCTACTGGTTCACCAACTTTAGCACCTTTACCTGTAACTCCAGAGCCAGTAACGAGTACTTTTTCTATATCTGTGACAGGGATGCTGAGTGGTTCTTCAAATATTGGTTCATCACAAAGAGTAGGAGCTATCGTATACAATCCAGGCTCTGTTGGAGTGAAGAAGAATGTGTACGTTCCATCATCATTCTGTTTTTGTTCTATTTTACCCTCAAGTGGCTTTACTGTACCATCTTCTGTGACCTTTTCTTGTAGAATAGCCATTTTTGTATCCACTGCAACCAGTGATGGTTTCCCTGGCACTTCATACCCTCCATAGGCAAAGAGGATCTGATAAGGTCCTGGAACATTTGGTGTATATTTCACTTTGTAGCAATCTTCTTCGTTGGGAATTGGAGATACTTTGAACATTTTGGTACAGTTGTCGGGCCCAGCACAATAAGCTTTTAGTGTACCTGGTCCTGCACGCTTACAATCGGCTTCCCAAATAATTGACTTACCAACAGGACAGGTGTTATCCTCTGTTTCATCTAGACCTACTCCTTTGATTTTCACTTTGGTTGGGTCACATACAGTTATTTTACAAGGCATATCGTTTACAAGGTTATCACCAAGGAATACGTAGAGTAAATATATACCAACATCTTCGGGTGTAAATGTGATATTGTAAATCTTATTGTCTTCTGAGACTTTGGGCTCGAATGGTGTTTCACCCTTCAGTACACTGGGGAGACTGTTTAGTGTGATCTGGTCAGAAAGAAGAGCGTTTGGAATTTGTTTACTATTCTTATAAGGACCAACTATCTTTCCAGAGATTTCATCATCTGTAGTAACTTCTGAAGTATCAAGATTATATTGAAAGTCGTTACCAGTTTTCAATCCCTCGGGTTGAAGTTGAATAACTTCAGTATTACCATCTATTTGGTCAAGAGGAAGTAAAGCAATGAAAGCTTCTTCTGATATCATAGGTCTTTGCCCTGGACCTTCTATGCCCAAACTAAAATCTCCTTCTCCGGCATCTCTAAGATCAACATTTAGTTCTATGGTTTCGCCGGGATGGATCTTCTTTTCGGGATTGACTGGTATGCATTTCACTCCAGCTGGACTGAACACTGGTATAGTGTAAGGTGATTCAGGTACATGATGGCCATTGTAAAGAACTGCAATTTCATGTGTTCCTCCAATTTGTGGAGTGTATGTGAACTTGAACACTCCAGGTTTCTCTTGCTCACATTTTGATTCTACTTCTGTATCTTTGGGACCTGTTACTATAACTTTAGGCTTGCCTGGGCCAGCCTCTGTGGTATCTACTGTCAGGTATGTTTCTTGTCCAACTGGTAGCTTGTCTTCGTCAACTCCTGGACCATCAACTTTACAATTCAATGGATTACCGACAGCAATAGATAGAGGCTCTCCAAGAGGTGTTCCAGAATAACACAATACAGCTTCATACATCCCTTCCTTTTCAGGACTATACTTAATTTGACAGTGGTCTTCATCAACCATGTTAACAAAGAAGTCAAGCGGGATTTCATGGTGATCGGGTGTCATCATTTCCATTGTGACCTCTTCGGGGACTATTTTAGGCATGAAAAGATCGATGATATTTTCCTGTCCAATAGCTGCTTCTTCAATGCCCGTTCCTTCAAAGCGAACGTCATCTGGACTAATGATATGAGCTGTGAAAGGAGATTCCGAAACTGGTTCATTATCAAATGTGATATCTGTGATGTAGTCTCCAGATGTTTCTGGTGTATAACTTGCAACAAGAATATCTGGGTTCTCTTCCTCGTTTGGTTTGAAGTCTAGGGTATCCTTTTCTCCTGATGGTTTTGTTAAGACACCTGCCACAGGAGCAGGACCTGACTCTGTTGTATCCACTGTCACTTCTACTGGTTCACCAACTTTAGCACCTTTACCTGTAACTCCAGGACCAGTAACGAGTACTTTTTCTATATCTGTGACAGGGATGCTGAGTGGTTCTTCAAATATTGGTTCATCACAAAGAGTAGGAGCTATCGTATACAATCCAGGCTCTGTTGGAGTAAACAAGAATGTGTACGTTCCATCATCATTCTGTTTTTGTTCTATTTTACCCTCAAGTGGCTTTACTGTACCATCTTCTGTGACCTTTTCTTGTAGAATAGCCATTTTTGTATCCACTGCAACCAGTGATGGTTTCCCTGGCACTTCATACCCTCCATAGGCAAAGAGGATCTGATAAGGTCCTGGAACATTTGGTGTATATTTCACTTTGTAGCAATCTTCATTGGGAATTGGAGATACTTTGAACGTTTTGGTACAGTTGTCGGGCCCAGCACAATAAGCTTTTAGTGTACCTGGTCCTGCACGCTTACAATCGGCTTCCCAAATAATTGACTTACCAACAGGACAGGTGTTATCCTCTGTTTCATCTAGACCTACTCCTTTGATTTTCACTTTGGTTGGGTCACATACAGTTATTTTACAAGGCATATCGTTTACAAGGTTGTCACCAAGGAATACGTAGAGTAAATATATACCAACATCTTCGGGAGTAAATGTGATATTGTAAATCTTATTGTCTTCGGAGACTTTTGGTTCGAATGGTGTTTCACCCTTCAGTACACTGGGGAGACTGTTTAGTGTGATCTGGTCAGAAAGAAGATTGTTTGGAATTTGTTTACTATTCTTATAAGGACCAACTATCTTTCCAGAGATTTCATCACCTGTAGTAACTTCTGAAGTATCAAGATTATATTGAAAGTCGTTACCAGTTTTCAATCCCTCAGGTTGAAGTTGAATAACTTCAGTATTACCATCTATTTGGTCAAGAGGAAGTAAAGCAATGAAAGCTTCTTCTGATATCATAGGTCTTTGCCCTGGACCTTCTATGCCCAAACTAAAATCTCCTTCTCCGGCATCTCTAAGATCAACATTTAGTTCTATGGTTTCGCCGGGATGGATCTTCTTTTCGGGATTGACTGGTATGCATTTCACTCCAGCTGGACTGAACACTGGTATAGTGTAAGGTGATTCAGGTACATGATGGCCATCGTAAAGAACTGCAATTTCATGTGTTCCTCCAATTTGTGGAGTGTATGTGAACTTGAACACTCCAGGTTTCTCTTCCTCACATTTTGATTCTACTTCTGTATCTTTGGGACCTGTTACTATAACTTTAGGCTTGCCTGGGCCAGCCTCTGTGGTATCTACTGTCAGGTATGTTTCTTGTCCAACTGGTAGCTTGTCTTCGTCAACTCCTGGACCATCAACTTTACAATTCAATGGATTACCGACAGCAATAGATAGAGGCTCTCCAAGAGGTGTTCCAGAATAACACAATACAGCTTCATACATCCCTTCCTTTTCAGGACTATACTTAATTTGACAGTGGTCTTCATCAACCATGTTAACAAAGAAGTCAAGCGGGATTTCATGGTGATCGGGTGTCATCATTTCCATTGTGACCTCTTCGGGGACTATTTTAGGCATGAAAAGATCGATGATATTTTCCTGTCCAATAGCTGCTTCTTCAATGCCCGTTCCTTCAAAGCGAACGTCATCTGGACTAATGATATGAGCTGTGAAAGGAGATTCTGAAACTGGTTCATTATCAAATGTGATATCTGTGATGTAGTCTCCAGATGTTTCTGGTGTATAACTTGCAACAAGAATATCTGGGTTCTCTTCCTCGTTTGGTTTGAAGTCTAGAGTATTCTTTTCTCCTGAAGGTTTTGTTAAGACACCTGCCACAGGAGCAGGACCTGACTCTGTTGTATCCACTGTCACTTCTACTGGTTCACCAACTTTAGCACCTTTACCTGTAACTCCAGGTCCTGAGACGACTACTTTTTCAGGATCTATAACCGAAACTATCAGAGGTTTTTCACTTACAGGTAGGTCATCTAATACACCATAGATTTCATATACTCCAGCAGTGGTAGGAGTAAATGAGAAGGTGCTCGTGCCGTTGTCCTCTTTGTAGTTAATTGGACATTCCTCAGGACCGGTAAGAGAAACATTGAAATCCCCATCAGTACATGTACATTTGCTCAAATCTGCAATAAATTCGATAGGTTCTCCAATTTTTACTTTTTGGGATCCTGTTGGTTGTAAAGCCATTGATGTAGTGTCTATGCAGGTGGTTTTGTATGGAGACTCAGCCAATGGGATAGCATCATAGTATACATCAATTATATATTCTCCAAGTATCTCTGGTGTGTAGTTAACAATAAATACTCCATCCTCTGTTTTCGTAATTTGTGTAGGCAGAACAGATTCATCCGGTGTCTGTATAGTTGTTGATATGTTACCATTTCCTGCTTTACTGGTATCAACTGTGAAGTAAGTGTCCCTCCCGACTGCGACCTTGGTTTTGATTCCAGGGCCATCTGTAGAGCAGTTAGGTGGATTGGCTGTTATTATGTCAATTGGTTTACCCACTGGTACTTCGTTATAGTATATTTCAGCCTTATATAGACCAGGGCCCGGAACCTTCATAGCTACTTCATAATGGCCATCTTTGTCTGTCAAAGATGTAACTTTTGCTTCCAGAGGCTTTGTTGTTTTGTCATTGGGATCAAATAGTGATGCAGTCAATATTCCTGGACCAGCTTGTTCAGTGAAACAATCCAGTTTACAGATTTCATCAGGTTTAGCAAACACGGGAGTTGTTGGTGAAACCATGACCTCTTCAGGCTTTGCTATAGGGACCTTAAATGGTGATCCTTTAACAGGTTTATCTGCAAGTATGAGATCAAGCTGGTAGTACCCTGGATTTTCAGGGAGATACTCTGCTTCAAAAATCAACTCGTCAGTGATAGGGATTAACTGAAGAGGGTAAGCCTTCTCATCTGGAGTTATAATCGTTGCTTCTAGAGGTGCAATGCCCGAGTTAGTACAATCAACGGTGACGTTTACTGGTTTGCCAACACATGCTCCTTTTCCTGTAACTCCAGAACCGGTTACCAAAACCTCTTCGGGCAATATAGCTGTCACTTCAAATGGTTCGTCAGTGATAAGCTTGTTGCCAAAACTAATAGAAAGCGTATATTTACCTGGCTCTGTTGGAACAAAACTAAAATTACAAGTTCCATTTTTGTTCTTAGCAAAGTTAATAGGTACTTCTACTGGACCTTCAATATTTGCTTGTAGCTTACCAGCACCTGCAGCACTGAGATCAACACAGAAAGACACCTCCTCCCCTACTAAACATACCTTCGTATCTGATATTTGAACCTCTGCTTTTGAAGAGTCACCAATCATTAACTTTGGCTTATCAGAAAGATCGTAGCCATTGTAAGCAAAAAGGACTTGGTAAGACCCAGGAATATCTGGAATGTAACTAATTGTGTAGCAATCTTCGTTAGGTAGTGGAGTGACTTCAAAATGTTTGGAACAGTTTTGAGGCCCAGCACAGTATGCCTTGAGCTTACCTGGTCCTGCATGAATGCAGTCAGCCTCCCACTGAAGTGGATCATTGACAGGATAAGAATTTCCTTCTGTTTCCTTTAGCCCACACCCACTGATCTTGACTTTGGTGGGATCACACACATATATTTCATGTGGCATTTGAGGAGCAAGGTGGTCATTTAGGAAAATATAAAGTAGATACACACCGATCTCTGTTGGAGTGAACTGAACTGTATAGATTTTGTCTTTCTCGGTAACTGTTGGTTCAATAGCTCTTTTTCCAACAAGGAGCCGAGGTAAGCCATCTAATGTGACGGTGTCGGATAAAAGCTCTTTCGGTATGAAATTAATCTTCTTGTAAGGACCAACGATTCTTCCAGATAGACTTTGTTTGTCTTCTGAGCCAGATGTATCAACCATGTAAGTAAATGCATTACCAAGTTTCACACCTTCTGCTTCCAGTTGCACAACTTCGGTTATTGTGTCTTCTGCTTCACGAGGGACAGCATTAACAATAAAAGGAGTTCCAGGAATGTCTTTTCCGAAGCTGACATTGATGGTATATTCTCCAGAAATTGGAGGAAGATATTTCACTGATGCTTTTCCATTTTTCCCGCCTTCGATTCTTGTTTCTGCCCTGCCTGGTCCATCCACTGATACATCTAATGAGCCTTGTCCTGCCTGGGTGAAATCTAGATCGAACGTTGCCCATTCATTAACGTATGCCTTTTCTAGCCCCTCGCCTATTGCTGTAACCTTTGGCATACCTTCTGGGAAACTGGAATTGTTTTTAAATGGTGATCCTGGAATTGGTTTTCCATCTGTTTTCACATCTATTTTATATGTTCCATATTCTTGGACTTTAAAATAACACTTTGTTATTTTTTCATCAATGGGTTCCATCTTTGTTTTCACTTCTGTTGAGGGACTCTCTACTTTTACATCTATGTTAGCCAATGGAGTATCTCCTTTGTCAATGAAGAACTCGGTTGAGGAGCCAACAAGAAGACCTGCCTCGACACCTGGACCATATACAGCAATAACCTGGGCCTCATCAAGAGGAAGGCCTGCTTCCACATCCTGACTATAAACAGCAATTACCTGGGGTTCATCAATAGGAAGAACTTCGAAGTGAAAAGGACTGTGCTGAACAGGCAATCCACTGTATGCAATATTAGCTACGTAAGTTCCCTCAACTTCAGGTGTGTATTCACATTTTACTATTCCTTTGCCATCATCAGATAAATGAATTGGTATGGTGGTATCGGGTCCATCAACAGTAACGATTAGTTCACCTGATACAGCTTTGCTTGTATCCACCATAAAATAAGTATGTTTTCCAACGATGTTACCATCTGTAATACCACGTCCATATACCTTGATGTCGCCTGTGTCAATGACATTGAACTTTAGAGGACTTTGAGGAACAGGTAGGTCATCAAATGTAATAGCTAAAAACGGTTGACACGCAAGTGCTGGAGTGAATTCGATTTCACTGGTCTCGTTTCCTGTGTCCTTAATGCTTGGTGTCATTTCAACTGGGTATTTATTGGCTTCCTTTTGATCAATCGGTAGAAGTTTGCATTGTAATCCACCCAGTCCGGCATCTTTAGCATTCACAGCCAGACAGAGGGTCTTATTACTGGGTACTGCTTCACCATTCACACCTGGACCAGTCACTATCACTTTTGTGATGTCAGTGACATTAACTGTAAATGGGCTGTCTGGAACTGGTGTTCCCTGGAAGAGAACAGAAATAGTATATCTACCAACCTTTTTTGGTTCGTAGTGGTAAGTATGCACATCATCTAAAGACTCCTCTTCGATGAATGGAATATCACCATCTGGACCAGCAATTGCAAACCCAATAGAAGATTTTTCATCAGTTTCTGTTATAGGTTGGACATATACTGTTACCTTCTTGTTTACTTGGATGCCGCATGAAGCTATCCCAGTTCCCCAAATTTTACAAGGCCCAGATAGAATAGTAGATGGTACTGTGACAACGAAACTTAGAACTGTTGGGTTTTTCTTTGGTCCGATAGCAACCATTATGCTGTACTTACCATCATGCTTTGGAGTGTAGGCATATGTAAAGACAGAGTCAATGACCTTTACCTGAGAAGCCCCTACATTTCCTGCAGGCCCTTCAATAGCAACTGTGATGTCTCGGCTGGATGCAGTCGGAGTGAAGACTCTAAACCAAGTGGGGTTTCTAGTTTTTAGATGAATTCCCTCAACACCAGGACCTTTAGCCCATCCTATCAAGTCTTTCTGAGCTCCGATTTCGACTGTATACGGACTTGAAGCAATCTCCCTACCAGCAACCATGATTTCAATCTTGTACTTACCAGCAACTGGTGGACGATATATAACAGAAAACTTTCCTTTCTGTATATTTTCAATTGCAAATCCACTGGAACCAAGGATTCCTTTTGGACCACTGATTTTCACTCGAAGATTAGCACCGCTTTGAACTCCTTCAACCCAAAACTCTGTGGGAGCAAGCGCACAAAGATCTTTAGCTTCAATGCCTGGGCCATATACTTTGTACTGTAGACTTGCCATAGCTTGTCTTCCTAGAGTAGCTGCTCGGGGTCTCTTTGAACCAGCCACCTTTACAGTATACGGACTGTTAGGAATTGCTTTACCACACCACAAAATCGTAATAACATATTCCCCTTCTTCTCCTGGTGTGTACTGATAAGTATAAATCTTCTTCTCCTCATTGTATTCTACATCTGGATGAATATCCATTTTATGTGGACCTGTAATTGTAACTCTTAATGGACCTTCACCACCTTCGCTGACATCCACAAAGAACTCTGTATTGACATCATTTGTGGAAAGGCCTTCGCTCTTCAGACCATCTCCATAAGCCTTGACTTTGGTTGGATCTCCTGTTTGTTTTAATGGTGCTCCAGGAACGAGTTTTGCATTTGGAAACTGGGATACATAAGTGATGACACTAAGGGAGTCAATTTTAGGATTGACTATGTCTTCAGGATGTAATACCTATGTTGATAATAAGATAGAATTTAGCTCAAATTTGTGTTTATCTGTGTAAGTACTTTTAATGATGCATTGAAACCTTCAATTATTAGAAAGTATTCTATACTCAGGCTCAATACTCAATACTAGTGTAGATACAATGGAATTTAGCACAAATTTGTGTTTACCTGTGTAAGTACTTTTAATGATGCATTGAAACCTTCAATTATTAGAAAGTATTCTATACTCAGGCTCATACTCAATACTAGTGTAGATACAATGGAATTTAGCACAAATTTGTGTTTATCTGTGTAAGTACTTTTAATGATGCCCTTCAATTATTAGAAAGTATTCTATACTCAGGCTCAATACTCAATACTAGTGTAGATACAATGGAATTTAGCACAAATTTGTGTTTATCTGTGTAAGTACTTTTAATGATGCATTGAAACCTTCAATTATTAGAAAGTATTCTATACTCAGGCTCAATACTCAATACTAGTGTAGATACAATGGAATTTAGCACAAATTTGTGTTTATCTGTGTAAGTACGCATTAATTATTTGTATAATCAGCGTGTTGAAGCCATGCATATATATATATATATATATACAATGTACGTAAAATAAATAGACTACATCTTAATTCTTCCTTAATTAGATAATGCATGTGCATGTATATAATATATACCTACCATTGGTACACCCAGCCAATCTCGAGCAAGAGTCATAGCATTTCTTGCATTTTCTAAACCATCTTCTGGTTTCATGGTATAGGCTTCAGGACAGAGACCTGGGGCTGTGGCATCAACCAGTGCAGCAACCATTGTCCCATCATTCCAATCAGTTGTGAAGTTTGTGATTTTACGACTAGGAACAAAGTCCTATTGTGGAATATTATTGGATGATTCTGAGCATGGTATTTATATATGTATTACATGTATTACTATTACTACTACTAGTGGAATGTAGAGATTATGGGGGAGTTCTCAAAACATTGGAGTGATTATACTATGAGGTCGTATATAATATATATTATTTGTAACCACAAATCACTATTTCATGTTATATATTATGCTATCATGGCAATCGTTTGATGTACATACACGCTATCAAACATTCAGTTGTTAAATCATAGTATTATTATAAATGTCTAGTTGGTGTATATGCCAAATATACCACCTGTTGGTGTTTACCAGTTTATGCAGGTATACTTGGCACTATAGGCCTTGAGTTATATCCAACATAAACCTCATCCACAGGAGGTGCATGCAACCTCCTAGCCATGTTTATATATACACATAAGTATATTTTGATACAAGACACACGAAATACTAACCTGAACGTATTCAATCATTATTTGCTTTGCTGAGGCATTGCCTCTCTTTTTCTCATCTATACCAAAACCAACACTGATTTGGTAGTGTAGAATAAGTGTCCATACTAAACCAAGGATTAGTTTTGAGTTGCAACTAACAATATCACCACTTCCTATGATACAAAATAAAAAACGTGTATATATATGTATAGTTCTGTAGTGAATCTGTGTGTGTGTTCTCAATGCACTGTACTGAGTAACAAGGTATATACAATTATAGATATATTTTAAACTATTATGTAACTATATATAATTATAGTTGAGTTGCTGCGGCAATTAACAAATAACATAATAATATAATACTTATTTATTTATTATACAGTCCTGCAATATGCCCAATGCATGCATGTTCTGCACTAAACTGCATGCACTGCACTAAACTGGATGCACTGCAGAGCCCTTTTAATAATAACTAACCAATATTGATAAGCTTTATTTTCTCTACTTTTGTGAGCAAATCAAGAGCCAACTGGACATTCTCCATTTTTTGTGCATAAATGCGAGGTTTCTTGCTGTAACGGCCAACCATCTTGCGAGATAAGGCTTGGACTAAAGCTATTAGTCTCACTCCATCACTGAAATCTAACACTAAATCATCCAGACTCAATTCAACTACTTTCAGTCTTTCATTGCACCACCTTGTGAAAACTTTCTTCTGAATTAGTTTCCATTCGGCTTCTTCGCTTGCATCTAAAGGCTCCATACTATCACCAAGACCAAGAGGGGAGACAGGACTTTCTTTAGAACTGGAAGATTCGTATCTTTCTGCCCTATATAAAGAAAAAGTTTAGTGAATTTACATCTCATAAGTGTAAAATCAAACAGAAGCCAGATTACAGCTCATAGCATGGAGCATACCATGTCTTGCTTTGAGAGCGCTCTCTCGACATATTTAGATCCAAAGCTGAAAGAGCTAAACTGCTGTAACTCCAGCGGACAGAATATTATATATATATAAATTGATTAAATTAACGCAGTTACGTAATTTGTTGTTTTTTTTTGTTCAACGACACAACATTTATATATATACATGTAATATACACTTACATCAATTAAGAGGCATTCTTAGAAAACAAATGAGAAGGAACTCTCAAATAAAGCTATTGAACACTTTGACAACTAGTGCCTCCTTTATATATGTATAGAAAGTCATGAATTATTCACATGAATTACTTGAGCCAAGCCACAAATATTTCAATAAAATTGTCGTAATTTTTTCCACAGCTGTTGTGACATTACTGTGGGTAGATCAGTGTGGTCTTAATGACTAGAAAGTACATATACCTACACCTCACCTTATTGCATTAGTCTTTCATAAACCATATCAAGAATTAATTAAGCATGCAACCATGGAGATATAGCACTATCTGTTGGTATGCTTGGTACTTATTATCACAACACAGGAAGTTTGCTAACATAACTAGTAATGTAGTTATGAAATTCTACAAATTATATTAGTTCTGAGTATAATGATATTCTACAAACTAGTTATTACTTTGATGCAAATCACATTATATGAGTCCTACAAATTGGTCAATACATTTAAGGTATTTACTTAATAGTAGTTCTACCATTTAATTCAAGTTTCTTTGGTTTATTTGCTGCCGTATACTACGTACAACTCAGACTTCAATAATTGTGAGTAATGAGTGAGTAATCATATTTTTAAGGTAAGTTTCCTGGCCATCTGTTCACTACAAATGAGTATTATCAACATTGGCAAGACTTTAACAAATATCTTTACTTTGTTTAATAATATTTACCTAATAACTTTAATACTTCTTGCCAAAGATGAAAGAAACTGGAATATTTTATATCCACCAATAGACACCTGTCTGCAGCCAACATACAAACAACACGTTGTATTGAGCAACAGACATCAATGTTACTGGTAGTTTTCTCAGGCAATAATAAATACATTAGCTCACTACACTGTACTACGTACGTATATGTCAACCGTGTGAATTCCAATTTAGTTTACCATGTCTACATGTGAATGAATACCCATGAACATAAGTGTATCAAGAAAGTTTGTTACATCCAGAATGTCTGTTCCCATAGTGTCTAATCCATAACGTCTAACAAAGTCTATGCCAAGTGGATAAAATTTAATTTTTTGAAAAGAGATGTAGAAACTACATTTTTAAAATGAAAGAGCATTAAAAGTATCAAAGCTGAAGGACTTTGCTAATACAGTCAGGTTGGTACGTTAACAACACCATACAACTGTAGATAAGATGTACGTATTTAGAGATTCTGATTAGTTAAGTGTAGCAGCACTGCATTATGTACAGGATTGATTACTATGTGTATAAATTATACAGATATGTTATACAATTTGAATGGTAGAGTAGCTATCCCAATCATCTGAGTATTAGTACAATATGTACACATGTATGTACATATGTGACATCGTTTTATCAAAGTAGTAGCATAGTATAGTGTATGTACACATGTGTGTACATATGTCATTATTTCATTAGAGTAGTAGCACAGTATAATATATATACACATGTACATTATTTAGTATCACAGTATAATGTTTGTACATGTATGTTTGTACATGTATGTACATGTATGTACATAAACCATCATTTCATCAGAGTATTAGCACAGTATAATGTATGTGTACATGTATATACATATTAGTGTTTGATAAAAATGACTAATTTAGTTTTAGTTATAGTATGCCTGTTTTCTCAAACTTTTAGTTTAGTTATAGTTTAGTTAACTAAGATAATATTAGGCCTAAAAGGGTTTTAGTTTTAGTTAACCAACTAAAAGTGCCCATTATTGGCCAATTTTCATTGTAGTTAGTTATAGTTATTACAATAGGCCTGTAATATAGTTATAGTTTAGCTAACTAGAAGTCACAATACCTTACTAAAAGGGGTTTTGGTTATAGTTATAGTTAACTAAAACAACACTAGTACACATGTCATCAGAGTATTAGCACTGTATGTATGTATGTATGTATGTATGTATAATTATTATGTATATTTACCTATGTGTATGTGTAATGAAAACTAGAGCATTTTATTAATAAACAATCTTTAATTTTAATAATGTAAAAACTATAATATAGCTAGTTTTTAAACATGTCAGGGACTAATGGTATATATCTTTGTAGCATTCATATAAAAAGTGTTAGGTAAGTCTTTGGTACCATGTTACGCTATACATAACTAATTTAGTCTTTACAAACTGTGAAGGGACTTCCAGCTAAATGTTCACCATGCCATTTAACAGAAATAGTTATTTGCCCGGGCTCCGAGATATCGTAAGAAACATTAAAGGTGTAATCTCCATTGTGTTTCACAGATATAAAATTAGCCGGAACATAAGATCCACAAACTCCCACCTCCAGTAAACCTGTGCCACCTGCTTCTCGGCTATCTACAGTGAAATTTCCTAGGTTTTCTAAGCCAAAGACTTTACATTTAGTGGCATCTGGGACTGGACGTTGACACTTTACTTCAAATGGACTACCATTAACATGTACTTCAGCAAATTTTACATGTATTTCATACAAACCAGCTTGAGGTGCATTATACGTGACATTGTAAGGATCAGTGTTGTTAATACGTGTGCACTCGATCTCTGAAACTTCTTCCGGACCATTGATCTGAATGTTTAGAGAACCTTCTCCAGCTTCCATCACATCGACCTTAAATTCAGTAGGCTCGTTTACGATGGCATGAGACAGTCCAAGACCGCTGCATTTAACTTTTTCTGGATCCGCTGTAGTGACAAATATTGGGGATTGGTCAATATCATTTCCATTGCAGGAAATGTTAATAACATTATTCCCAGCTGTAGTGGGCGTATAGTTCACCTTAAATACACCTTCAGAAATTTCAACGATTTGTACCGGTATGTCTTCATCATCAGGAGACAAGATGGATACCTGTAGATTTCCTTTTCCTGCTTCTTGCACATCAACTTCAAAGTATGTTGGTATCTTGGCTAAGATACCTGGGGTGATGCCAGGACCAGAGATTGTGCACCTGTTCAAATCTATTGCTTGTATGTTTCTCGGTTTATTCTCGATAGGGAATTCATTGTAGTACAGATTTACCTTATATTGGCCTAGAGTATCAACTTGATAATGTACTTCCTGATGGTCATTGTCAATTTTAATCACATGGTAATTGACTGGGCTTGCTTCTGGTGGAGATATGAATTCAGCTGTAATATGTCCAGGGCCAGCTTGCTTGGTATAGCAATCAATCACATTATCTAAGCCAACGAAAGCATACTCTAATCCTTCTCCATCCAAAACCACTTTTTCTGGTTGCCCAATAGGAACAAGATAAGGACTATTAGGCACTGCCTCGTCATCAAATTTCACCTCAACTCCATAATACCCAGGTTCTTCAGGAAGGTACAAGCCTTCAAATACTAATTCTTGTTTGTTATCAAGAGTGAGTATCTCAGCTTGTCCCGAAGGATTAGTTACCTGGGCAATTATGGGAGCCATTCCAGCTTCTGAAATATCCACTTTGACATCAGCTGGTTTCATTACGCACGTTCCGTTACCTGTAACTCCTGATCCACTCACAAATACTTTTGTGATATCTCTAACAGGTACAATAAAAGGATTATTAGTGACTTCTTCACCTCCAAATGTCACATGTAATTCATATTTCCCAGCTGATGATGGTATGAGACAAAACGTTGTAACATCTTCCACTTCCTCGCCTTCAACAGGAGAGAGTTTATCTGGTGCAGGGCCAAACATTTCTAAGTATAATTTTCCATCGCCAGCTTCCATATAGTCAACACTGAATATTGCAGATTCCCCAACCTTCACACCATCAAAAGCAGGACCATACACTCGAACCTTTGATGAATCTCCTATTGCCACAACAGGCGATTGTTTAATTGGATTCTCTGAGTAGGTAACGTACAATTGGTATGTTCCAGCAGCCTTTGGCTGGTAGTGCAATTGATAAACACCATCTTCTACTTGTGAAACTACAACATCCTCCGCTTCTACCTCATCTCTTTTGTTAACCATTTTTGCCACCAGATTGCCATGTCCCACTTGTGTACAATCAACTGACCATTGAAGTTGTTTAGAAATCGGGTAATCATTGTCGTCTACTTCTGTACAGCCAGGACCCTTGATCACAACATTGGTAGGATCTGTAATGTTTACAGTAAATGGAGAATTGGGAATTTCTTCATCTGCAAAGATAACATTTATATTATATTTACCAACTTTACGTGGATTATAAACAACTGCAAATGTTCCATCGTGGTTGTTTGTAATTATTGGTTTGGCAGCTGGTGAATTTCCTCGTCGATTATTAACACCGAATGGCCCATTAATGACCACATCAACAGCACCTGATCCTCCTTCTGTTGTGTCGATAGTAAAATCCCCTGCATCGCCAACTTTAACTCCATTTTCTGCCAGGCCGGGACCAAAAGCTTTGCATTTAGTCGCATCAGTGCCACGTTCAAAGTTAGGTTTAAATGGGCTACCAGGAATGTGTGTATTATTGAATGAGATGTCGATGTTATACTCTCCTGGCTCCACAGGATAATACTGGATGGTCATCGTCCCATCTTCGTGGTCATCGTATTCAACCTTTGGTTGGTTAGGCCCTTGAATATCCACACTGATTCCTCCATCTCCAGCCTTTCTCAAATCAAGATCAAATTCCACCCATTCTTTCGTTGTGCCTCCTTGCAATCCTGCACCCTCGGCTATCACACGGTTAGGATCTGACTTCCATGTGACCGGCACGTAAAAGGGAGAATTTGGAATGTGTTTATCGGCAAACATGATCTCAATGATGTATACACCGGATTCATCGGAATCTGTATGATAACAGAACTTGGTTATACGATCTCCATGACCCTCCTCTGTGTATTCAACACCTCCAGCTGGTCCTTGAATACTAACCTGAACGTCACCTTCGCCGGCTTTACTATAATCGACAAAGAATTCAGCAAGCATGTCAGTTTTAAGTCCAAGCGGATCTATCCCTGGGCCGTGTGCTTTTACTGCCGAAGGGTTTGTTTTTGGTTGAACATAGATCTGGAAAGGACTATTGGGAACGTGTTCATCCTCATATAATATATTTATAATATATTCTCCAGCAACTGTAGGTGTATATTCACATCGAACACTATCATTTGCTTGATCTTTTATGAAAATATTCGTCTCAACTGGTCCAACGCAATTCACAAGCAGACTGCCTTCCCCAGCTTGTTGCATATCGACTGTGAAGTAAGTAGGCTCGCCAGTTTTGTTTCCATTTTTTAGACCAGGACCTTGGGAGATGACCTTTGATGCATCGTATATATTGAGTTTTATTGGAGTGCCAGGTATTGGGGCTTCCCCAAATGTTACATTCATTTTCTGTGTACCAACTTCAAGTGGAGTGTAATCAATCTCGAATACTCCATTGCTTACTTGTTTCACTTTTGGACCAGTGTTAGCAGAATCTATTTCATCAACTTTAGCTGGCATTTGTGCTCGACAAGCTACCACTCCTGGTCCTGCTCCTTGAGCATCTACAATATATTTAAGAGGTTGTTTGGTTGGTAAGAGTTCACCTTTCATACCCGGTCCAGTGATTTTAACCTTAGAGGAATCGGTCACCGCAACAGGAAAGACACTACCTGGTATAGGTTTACCTGCAAAGTTGATATCAACTTCATAGCTACCTGATTCAGGAGCTGTGTATGTGTAGTCATAAATGTAAGGAGCAGTTGTAACATTGTGCGTAAGTTCTCCGGAAGGACCTTTAATTGTCACGCTTACCTCACCTAAACCAGCATCTTTAGTTTTAACTTGAAAGTTTGCTGGTTCATTCACCCTTACTCCACAAGGAGCTAGTCCAGGTCCCGCTGCTATACACTTGGTTGCATCTGGAGGAGGCTTCACTTGTACACGAAATCGACTTCCAGGGATATGTTCTCCGCCATATTTAATAGTTATCACAAGCTCTCCACTCTCTTTAGGTGTGTATGTACATAGAATCACACTCTCGTCTTTTTGTGAAACAATTGGTACTTCTCCATGTGGGCTTCGAACATTGATGACAAGTTCCCCACGCCCTGCTCCCTTTGTGTGCACCCTAAACCATGTCTCCTCACCTACTAACAAGGTGTCTTGGATTCCAGGTCCATCTGCAAAGCATTTGCTGGCATTTGGTTTATCTGGATCAACACGTACCTTGAAAGGACTGTCTTTGATGTGCAAGCTTGCAAAAGTTACCTCAACTATATATTGGCCAGGAGATGGAGGAATGTAAGTTACATGAAATTTGTCTTCATCTTCATTTATACAATCATAACTAACAGGACCCTTAGGTCCACGAACTGATATTTCAAGTTCACCTGGCCCTGCTCCGACAGTCTCGACATAAAATTCTGCTATGAGTCCTTCCTTCAGGTTTCCTCCTTCGACACCGGGACCATACGCTCTACAAGCTAAAGCATTACAAGTGGGTGCTACATTAACAAGAAATGGACTATTTTTAACGGAATTGTTGCCCCATTTTACAATGACTTGGTGAGGTCCATCGATTGTTGGAACATAGGAACAAATGTAGGTACCATCCTTCTTATCTTCCACGCGGACATCTAGCTCCTCATCGGGACCTTTGACAATAATTTCAAGATTTCCACACCCAGAATTTAAAGTATCAACATTAAATATTGCCGGTATACCGATAGCAACACCTTCCTTCTCCACTCCAGGTCCTGATACTATGACATTTGAGGGGGTACATTTGGGCTTTATGGGAGCTCCTGGTTTTAGCTTGGCTTCTGGAAATTGGGAGATGTACGTCATCATGCTTAATTCATCAACGTGGGGATTGATCATGTCCTCAGGTCCAAGAACCTATGTAATAAAAAAGAGATATAATTATGATCACACAAGAATCTGTGCGGTAAAAATATAGTATGTAGCTCATGTTATGTAGGACAGCATAACAAGTAAAGGGCTGTATCAACACATCCATTATCGTTAGTGTATAGTAACTATAGGCTGGCTAGTGTATATACTAACTTTAATAATGTCTAGTGTAATGGGAAAGCAGCTGGTATTTGAAGCCAGGATCACCTGACTTCCAGTCACATGATCTTAACTACTAAACTGGGCAACTTGGGCACATGAGCAAAATTATGTAGATACTAATTCAAAAATTGAGCTAACTGATGCAACCATTGATATAAATTCAATTATATTCTCTAATCAATAGAAGAATGTGGAGGGGGGAGAGGGCCTGTATGTTAATAGTACACATTACTACTGAACTCTCTTATTTAATTACGAGGCCTGTAACCGTGGTGACATCACTGACATGCTATGAAACCATTATTAGTTTGTTTTCAAATTTGTGTTATGGAATAGTGATCAAGAATGTTGTTTACGTGTCGATCAGATATTTGATATGCCCAAAGTGTGTTATCACTGTATAAACATCACTCATATTGACCTCAAATAAATGTTTATAACTTTTATTTTCGAATGACTAATAATCTTTTTACCAGTATCATATATAATAATTATTATCCTTCCCGTTCTTTTTTATGTATATAGTTAGTTATTGAGTTACAGTATAATCATGTATACCCCTTTATGACATTACACTATACATTATATTACATATAAAAGTCATCACATCCTAACGAGAAAGCTGGAATAGCACAAGTTGCTAATATTAGCCAGCTTCCCCAGCTTTACATCCCTGAGTTACAGTATAATTATGTATACCCCTTATGACATTACACTATACATTATATTACATATAAAAGTCATCACATCCTTAATGTGGCTAATGAGAAAGCTGGAATAGCACAAGTTGCTAATATTAGCCAGCTTCCCCGGCTTCCTTGGCTTCCCCAGCTTTACATCCCTGATGTGGTGACCTCATTTTGAGGATGGAGCTGAGTATACTCATGGGTGAAAAAAAGCCTGCACCTTGGTGGGGTTTGAACCTACAACCTTCTGATTGCAGGCCAGCACTTTAACCAATAGGCCACTAGTACACACTGTAAATATGAACAGAATTTAGAGTATTATATGGCAGAACTTACCATAGGGACTCCCAACCAATCTTCTGCAAGTTTCATTGCAAATGTGGCGTTTTCTAGAGCATTTTTTGACTCCATAAAATCAGCTTCCGGACATAGTCCAGGTGCTATTGAGTCAACCAGAGCAGCAATTGCAGTACCATCATTCCAATTGGAAGTGAAATTCTTGATGTCTTTGTCAGGAATTTTATCCTAGAATGAACAGAAAAATGTATTTAACTCATATACAATCATTACTATGGTGATTACTATGGCAACAGATTACTAAACTCACTTGTACATATCCCAAGAGAGCTTGTTTTGGTGTGAGTTTGTTTGCAGTTTTTGTAACACCTTCTTCAATCCCAAACCCCACACTGATCTGATAGTGTAGGATAAGCGTCCACACTAGACCTAAGATTAGTTTCAGATTCCCCTCAACAATATCACCACTTCCTGTTATGATAAAAATACCTTATGATGGATTAAAGTGTCTCATAAAGTATGGCAGTATGTAATTGAGAGACATCTGAAGTATGTATAATAATCTATCAATTGTAATCACTAAATTTAGCGATTTTTGAATGCTCAGATTTAGCATGCATTATATATCAATATAATAAAAATGATCATGAATATACTTTAGTGAGAACTATTTTTAGCGATTATTACATTAAGCTGGTCTGATAATATAACTGGTACACTTTGTTGTTGCTATGCAATAAATCTCTAGATTTATTTCATAGCAACATCAATAATATCTCCCATCTTGAAACACTAGAACTGTATAAGGTTGGTAGGTCTCTCTAATTTATGTTTGTGTTTGCATATAAGCCTGAGGTGTATAAACGATATAGCATATACAACTTGGCTTGACAGGTCCCGAATATAAACTTAACTACATCATAAATGGTTACCATGGTAGCATATGTATGCACCAATTGCTGAGTTATCATAAATGTATATAATTATAGTAAAGTTTGTAATATTAATTGAATATAATTTAACACCTCAAGGTTTATATACTTTTTGGCTTTGCTGCTCATAAGTTCCAGCTGATACAACACTCAATAAACTGTTCTTCCAAAATATATTATCATCAAAGGTTTGTATACCCCATGACAAATGGTGTTTTGTCTGGCATAGTATAATTATTATTATTATAACTCCATATTGTGTAAATAGAAGCGTGTTCATATTCCATCCCTGGAGACATTAAAAATAATTACAACAAATTTGAAATTCTATTTGTGGAATTGTGTTTACCATTTACGATCGGCTACCTGTCAACAATACTTACCTATGTTTACTAAACGAATATGTTCTTTCTTTGTTATGAACGTCAGCACCATATCAACATTCTCCATCCTTTGTGCATGTATTCTAGGCTTCTTGTTGTAACGACCGAGTTTCTTATGAGAGAGTAATTCTAGCAAAACCACAAGGTTTACACCATCACAAAGATCCTCGGCCAAATCTTCAATAACGATATTGTTCAACTTCAACTGCTCATTGCACCATCTTGTGAAGGTCTTTTTCTGGATGCGCTTCCATTCTGCATTCAAGTCAGTCTTAGAAATGACTTCTTCTAGCTCGCCATATCTGTAATGAAAGAGAAAGTGTTTGCAAACATACCATAGCAGCCACACCCAAAGATATGAAAGCAGCTGTTATATACAACCTACCTATTCATCCTGGTTGCTAAATATTAGATTTGCAATGTTACAATTGGACTTTTGAAATTCCTTTAGAGTCTAAGTTAGTCCAGGAACGAGAAAGACACACCAAGTGATAACAATATTCATAGATAATTAAAATTAAATTTTAAACTAATTATTATTGATCAATTTTCAAATTATTATTTTGGAGTCTATCACTGCAAAGATTAATTAATCCTTTCTCGTTCTCATTTATGCATAAATCAGTTGAACATTTAGAATCTTAAGAATCAAGAGCATTGATATCTGTGAAGCAAGTGATATCACACAATTTATATAGTGATATTTCTAAATTCTAGTAAATAATTACGAACATAATAAAATCATGAAAAAATGCAATAAATACGTTTTTCAAAAGTAAAATAACTGCACTGTAGGTTTATATATACTATATACATATTATTATATATTGGTTCAGAGTTGGTACAGAGATTTGGAGCCACTTTTTTCAAAAAGTTCATAAGCATCATTGAGTTCATCGAAAATAGCTCTTGCTAGATTTTCGTGTTCACTGCCTTGTATCTGGATTAATAGATAGATAGACAAATAGATATATAAATAGATGAATGGATAGATAGATAGACAAATAGATATGTAGATGGATGGACAGGTGGATAGATAGAAGGATGAATGGACAGACAGACAGATAGATAGATAGATAGATGAATGGATAGATAGATAGATAAATGACAAATCTACCTTATCAGGATGAACAGATAGACAGGCTCTTCTGAAGTACTTTCCAACCTAATATAGCAAATGTCAGTCACACTATCATCACATGCTAGTCATGTGATACACTTACCGTGTCAGCTTCCACTAACTGATGTATTCCAATTGGTTTCCATCTCGTCTCCTCTTCCCACAGAATGGTGTGTAAAGAACTCAACAACGCACGTATATTGTGTTCCTTACCCTCAGCCCAAGCAGCAACCTGGACAAACAAGTTATATAAACCAGTTACATGACTAGTATTATATTCATCACCTTTGCTCTTTCAGGGTCCACAGACTTTTCAATTTCGTTTTTCTTTTTCATTTCTTTCAAAGGTACAGGACCCTCATCTTCCTTTTTAGTGAATAATCCAGGGTCCAATAGCTCATCAAAATGAGATTTAGATATATTTGGTACGGGACCTAAAAATATAATTAATAATAATATAATCTTTTATTTCAGTTTGCTAATAACGCAGTCAAAATATGATTTTAATTCAGCTGCTATGAAAAATTGCATTTCACATGCATAGTATATGAATTTATAATGAGCTCAGTTTTAACTCAGCACATGATAGTGTAACACTAACCATATTTAGATTTAGGTTGCCTGTCTCCCCAAACTTTAGAACTATGACTCGGAGATGGAGAGCGGCTTCCTTGATTATTATACCCTACTTTGAGTCCCGATGTACCATATTTAGTTTTACTGTCTCCCCAAACTTTAGAACTATGACTCGGAGATGGAGAACGACTTCCTTGATTATTAGACCCTGTTGTGAGTCCCGATGTACCTCTACCCATAGGTCCTATGTTCCCTTGCATCTGGTACGTTGGTCGACTGGTCATTGTAGGATTATGAGTAGTCTGATTAGATCGGAAATCTCCTAATCTACCGAAAGGGTCTGAAGGTTTTGTTGGAGTCGTTGTTTTATCAAATTGAGGAGATGCTTTTGAACTGGCCTGAGACCAGATCTCACTAAACGGATCATGTGTTTTAAAACTCACAGAAGGGTTTTCTTTGAAACCAACGTTTCCTGATGATGTGTTAGTATGTGCAAACGAGGCCCAACCAGGATGACCTGAAGATGAGGGATGCATTCTAGGCCGAGTGGTTTGAGTAGTGGATAAACCTGGTTGAGTGGTTGTAGAGGTTGGTTTTAAGGGTGAGCTACCCATGAGTTCAAACAAGTCACTACCCGTCGTAGTACCAAATGGATCAAAACCTGTATTACCAGTTTTACTAACTGGTACACTTGATGAGGTTGATACAGGTTTCGAATGATCTTCCCTAGAAGCAAAGGGGTCAAATGAAGGTGTGAATGAACTACTTTGAGTGGTTGTTTCAGTTTTTACAAATGAGGTATACCCCTTTTGTTCATGCGAAGGTACCTCCTCTTCTTCTGTACTGAACTCTAGCAAATTAGCTTCCTCTACTCCAGCAGTAGGGTTACTAAAAAAATCTTCAAACCCGGCACCAGGGGTCTGGTGAGGAGGCTGTTGAGGAACTTCTTTTTCAGACTGTGATATATACAAATTGAACGGATCAAATTGATTTTCTTCTTTTTCGGTATCTGAGCTACTACTCTCACTGGTTGAGTTAGAGCTGCTACTGGATTCATTTTCTATTTTATCTCTGTAAGGAGCATATTGTATTCCTTCACCTGGCGGTGTTCCACCAATCAGATTACCCGTAGTTACATCACCTAGATTACTGTCCATTAACTGGCTGTATCCCTGGTCGGGTATAATGGGTGTGGTCTTTGAAGACACTATATGAGCACTAGAATTAGAACCTGGTAGAAAAAGAATAATTGTCTCCTACATGTAATTTCGAAAAGGGATGTAAAAATAATTTTGATCAAATGGTTACCTTCAATCACCTTCTATTCCATCATTTTGTACAGGAAGTAAATGAAATTTAGTATCCAGGAAGAGCTATTATTAATCTTCTTAGATACCAAATCTTATTGACTTACTGTAGAAAATGGCGGAATGACAAGTGATTAAATGCAAGCATTTGATCAAAATTTTACAAAGAAAGTGTCCCTTTTCGAATATTTAATCACATACATGTACATGTACATGTATTTTAAATCACACACACAAACACTACTTACCTCCAAACAGACTCAAGACTTCCTCTTGTTCTTGAGCTGTTGAGAAACAAGCCAGTGGGTGTGTCAGTTGATGTGGTAACTGTTGCCAGACAACATCAATTTCTTTTCGTGTTGCTGTATCAACTTGTAAGTCCAACATAACTTTAAAAGGATTGGGAAATTTTTCAATACGTCGTGCAGCAGATCCATCTAGTTCATTCCTAAGAGAAAGATCAAATAATTAAGATTCATTATAACAAGTAGTATCATGTCTACAATGGCTGACACTGGTTGAGAATAACCACTAGTCAGCATGAATTGACCACTACTCAGATGAATTAACCGCCTCTCAGATAATACATATATATATACTGGGTACTGAGACAGTATTAAGTATACACATGTACACTGTACTGGGTAAACAGCACTACATACATGTATATATACATGTATATATATACAAGTATAATCATTATTTCATATTACAGTTACTGCAATTTCAAAATGATATATATGCAAGAGAAGATTTTTTGTGGGGTAGAAAGCAATCCTGTTGGCCATACAATTGAGAAGATTACCTTTGTATTGTGAAAGTAGAAGTGTTTGGAGGAACAAATCCAGTGTGGAATTGAAACTGTAACATTTTCACTGCCGACATGCCCTGATATAGATAGATAGATATATAGATAGATAGATAGATAGATATATAGATAGATAGATATATAGATAGATAGATAGATATATAGATAGATAGATAGATAGATAGATATATAGATAGATAGATATATAGATAGATAGATAGATAGATATATAGATAGATAGATATATAGATAGATAGATAGATAGATAGATAGATATATAGATAGATAGATAGATCGATAAATTGATAACAGAAATTAGATAATCAGTAAGCCTGTACTTACCATTGCTGTGCTTTTAGCAGGAACAGCTTTTATGTGATGTACTACAATTAGAATATTTCCTTGAACAGACATTTCAATTGGGATCTCTATCATCCCATCCTCTATTGTAAAATTCCTAATAAATAAGATAATTTGATCATGTGACTTCAGATGGGTTAGTCATGTGACTTCAGATGGGCTAGTCACATGACTTCAGCAGAATGACAATATAACTTGATAACAAATATGAACAAGGGTTAATAAATGACAATGATCACATGACTAAAAGAATAATCAAGTGAAAACAAGCAGCAACTGTGTGATACATCATGTGACTATCACATGATAGTCTTACCGTATCTTATCCATATTTTCTTTTGAACAAGATGTATAAACTCTTTCACCATCAATGAAGATTTCCAGAAATGGTTTACAACCAGTCCTACCCAAAAGAGAATAAGAAAACTAATTAAATATGTGAAGAAAGTCATAAGGTAACTAAAAGTCATAATACCTTACTAAAAGGGGTTTTAGTTATAATTAACTAATTCAGTCAAATCTGAAGTAAACTCTAAGTACCAGTGCTCAAAGAGTTATCACCAACATATGCATGTACATGTATTTATGTGCATGTGAGTACATGTACATGTATGTATGTCTGTCAGATCATTCTTCTTACCTGGTCTCATTATAAAGTGGAACAGAGCTCAGTCTCAGCATCAGGATATTGATAGAATGAGAATGAGGCTTGTATGGTTTAGAACTAACAAGCTGAGTGATATAGTTCAAGTATCTAAAAAAATATATCATTAACAAAGGGTCATGTTATTAATTATATCCTCATTCCCAAACCACAGGAATGAGTATCAGACCTTCTTTCTGAGGCACTAGTTTGTATTCCTTCTCCTTCTGGTAGTCTTCTACCAGCAAACATTCTTAAAGCAGCTTGGGGAGATAAGAAGCTTTGAAGAAATAGTAAGTAGGCTGCTATAACTACTACCGATGGATGTACTCCATCCTATAGATATAAGAACATAGATAAATAGATAGATGGATGGATGGATAGATAGATTCATACCTTACAATGAACAACTAGAACGTTTTTAGAATCAGCTCTTAGCCAGGAATCCATTTGACGACATAACTCAACGAGGCTCTCCAACGGAGGAACAAGTTTGTATGGCCATTCATAATCCACTACCTACATAGATTAATTAACTAGTAATTGTAACTATTGAACTGTTGAATAGGGTCCATGAAATTTGGTATCCAGGAAGAGCTATTATTAGGCTTCCTAGTTACCGAATTTCATTAGATTTCTGTACGAGACGGAAGAATTGCGAGTGTTCGAACAGAATCAAAAATTATTTAGCGATAATCTCACAGAAATGATTAACACACATAATTTAATTAATTGGGTAATAACCAAGGAATTATGCCACACCCACCTGTCCATTGAGTTTGGTAACGTCATATTCCTCTCCTGATAAATTGAATACTAGATATTGAGATGGGTGTGTCTCCTCAAGGTACACACCCACTTCATCAAGACTGTTTTGATGAGGTTGAGAGATAACTTCGTGAGGAAATGACATCACAAGAATACGACTTGTGATATAAGATATATCAAGTGATTTTTGACGAGATCTGAAAGAGAAATAATTATTATTTATCAGTCTGTTTACTGTATATCCATCTGTCCAATGTCCATCCATCCATCCATCCATCTATCCATCCGTCCATCCATCCATCGATCTGTCCATCCATTCATCCATTCATCCATCCATCCATCCATCCATCGATTCGTCCATCCATTCATCAATTCATCCATCCGTCCATCCATTCATCCATCCATTTCCTTACCCTTGTACACTACTCAAAACTTTGTTTGAAGTGTCTTTAATATTCCTAAACAGATTTTCGGCCCCTCCCCTCATAATTCCAAAGAATTTGTGCGCCTGTTGACTTGTTGAATGTAATGCAGCTCCCATACTATAGTCATGTTCAGTAGTATTGGAATGAGTCTGTGACTCCTGTGTTTGGACTTCATTAGGCACAGAAACTAATAATGGGTCACTCTGAATAGGCAATCAAAAACAAGTCATGTGATTATCAGGTGACTATCAATGACTCACATGTGGCAAATCCAAATTCTCTCCTAGTCCATCAGCTATGGAAAACAGTTGAGCAACTATGGAATCTGCGCTAGGTCGTTTCTGTGGTTCTATCGTAAGACACGATCCTATTAGATGTTATATCATGTGATAAGTCATAAAACATGATGTTAAATCATGTGATTAGTTGTGACATGACCATTAAATCATGTGATCAGACATGTGACATGACCATTAAATCATGTGATCAGACATGTGACATGACCATTAAATCATGTGATCAGTCATAAGACATGATGTTAAATTATGTGATCAGTCATGTGACATGACATTAAAATCATGTGATCAGTCAATGTTATTATGTAAAATCATGTGATTAGTCACCCTATCATGTGAGCAGTCATATGATAACTCACGTATTATATTATGAAATGGTTTATAAACTGTATCATTTGGAGGTATATGATAGTTGGCATTCAAAATACGAAGTTTGGCTGAGTCTTCAAATGGATGTTCTTGATAACATAATTTATACAAGAGACAACCAAGAGCCTATGTATGTATAAATAGAAAAATAATATTGAAATATACAGTTAAAAAGAGTACATGTAATTGTGTAGTCAGAAATGCAATAATGAAAGTAATGAATATCATTATTAGTTGACTCACCCAAATATCAGCTTTTTCATTAACTGGATTATTAGAATATAAATCAATCATTTCTGGTGAGCGATACATTGGTGTTGTGTTACGTTGAATCTGAAGAAAAGACCCATCATGATCAGTTGATCAATCAATCAATCAATCAATCAATCAATCAATCAATCAATCAAATCAAATCAATCATCAATCAATCAATCAATCAATCAATCAATCAATCAATCAATCAATCAATCAATCAATCAATCAATCAATCAATCAAATCAATCAATCAAATCAATCAAATCAATCAATCAATCAATCAAATCAATCATCAATCATCAATCAATCAATCAATCAAATCAATCAAATCAATCAATCAATCAATCAAATCAATCATCAATCATCAATCAATCAATCAATCAATCAATCAAATCAATCATCAATCATCAATCAATCAATCAATCAAATCAATCATCAATCATCAATCAATCAATCAATCAATCAATCATCAATCATCAATCAATCATCAATCATCAATCAATCAAATCAATCAAATCAATCAAATCAATCAATCAATCTATTTATCTATCTATCTATCTATCTATCTATCTATCTATCTATCTATCCACCCTTGCTATCATGAAACGAGTTGTCTGTTTGTCTATTTATCAGGAATGATCCTTGAAAAGACCAAACAGAAACAAGGATGGAAAATACAATGTAGCCCCATAGTAATAGTAGCCATGGAAATCAATTTGTAATATCAGAACAGTTGATAACAAGACTATTCCATATAGGCTGAAACTAAAACTAGGACTCAAACCTATGTACATGATGTTATCCAAGATGTAGAAAGAAAGAAAGAAAGAAAGAAAGACACCTGAGGCAATGGAAAAATGAAAAATGAGAGTTGCCTCAGGTGGGATTCGAACCCACGACACTCTGTACTCCGGACAGATGCTCTACCAACTGAGCTACCAAGGCAGCTCAGCTGGCAGGGTCCGAATCAAACATCTCATATGCCTGTATGAGTACATGTATGACACTCTCTAGTAGCTGAATAGATAGATGGACAGATAAATGTACATGTGGATATTATATTTAACCTCGTCCTCTGCTAGTCCTCGTTGAGTTGCACTCCAAGTATGATCAGGATGGTTCTGGTGAGTAGTAGCACTACCAAAATCACACAATTTGATCCTACAATCCGAAGTAAGAAGAAGATTCTCTACCTATGAGAGAATAGCGTAAGGAGTAAGAGGAAGAGATGGAGAGGGTAAGGAGTAAAAGTAAGAGATGGAGAAGATGGTAAGGAGGAGGGAAGAAGGTAAGGAGTAAGAAGGGAGATGGAAAAGAGGGTAAGGAGTAAAAAGGGAGATGGAGAAGAGGGTAAGGAGGAGGAAGATGGTATACCTTTAGGTCTCTATGTATGATTGGTGGATTCATACTGTGCATATGAGCAACAGCTAAACATGTTTCGTGAAATATACGAAGAACTTGTTTTGGCGTTAAACGTTGAGTGTTCACTATATCCACTAACTCACCTCCTAAAGAAGCAAGATCGAGAAGTGAATATGTAAAATAAAGAGATTTAAACTCATGATGTCTTCAAAATTAGGACGTGATGACTGTATATACATGTATATAATAACTAAAACACTATTTAGTAAGGAATTATGACTTTCAGTTAACTGAACTAAGACTATAAATTAACAGTAAAACAAAAACCCTTTTAGTAAGCCTAATATTATTTTAATTTGAGAAACTAGTCATACATACATGTACATACTATTATCATAATTAAAAGTACTCATTGTTGTACTGAAACAAACATTATTAATTTTACATGTACTATGATATAGTCAATGAGAGTTACAAATATTTCGATCTATAACTGCATTATCCATAAATAGAATGATATAACTATGACTTAATTCCTAGATACCAAATCTTATTGACTTCCTGAACAAAAAGGCGGAATGACTAGTGATTAAATACACTAGTGTTTGATCAAAATCACTTTGTGGGGAACCATTCCTTTTTGAAAAAAATTGATCACAATTATGTAGATAGATATTTTTACCTGTAATTAATTCCGTAACAATTATGAACTCAGCACTTCCTACACTACTGGGAACTCCAGCTGCTCCTATGAATTCAATTATGTGTGGATGGCCTTTTAGTTGTTTCTATAGCAACCATTAATAATTTTATTATAATAGTGGTAATTTTAGTTACTAGAAATGAGATTTCTTGTTTAATTGATTTCACATTTTCAGATGGAACAACTTGACGCTGTGAAGGGCAAATGACAAGATGGATAGACAGATAGACGGACAAATAGATTTAAAAATGGAAAAATGAATGGATGAATGCATGAATTACACGAATGGAGAACAGATGGATGAAACGAATAAATGGATGGATGGATGGAAGGAGAGATAACTGATAGATAATTTAGATATACATGTACTAATGGACAGATGAACATACAAATGGATTGTTTATGATGATGAATAAAGTTTAAATGTTTTTCTCTGCCTAGTCATTTTACAAAACTATACATGGATTAGAGATGATGGATACTGCACTTAGTAGACTCACCTTCAAAGCATATTCTTCACCAGTGGCTACATCCTGAGCCACAAACACAAACCCATACCCACCTGAAATACAAGTTTGAGAACGAGTCTAACGTATGAGAATGGGTCCTTACCTTCGGCTATAACCTTCTTAATCTTTAGTTTCATCCGTTCACCAAGTTCAACAATATGGCCAACAAACTCACTCCCTCTTTCTCCTCCTCCTGATCCTCCCCCACCAAGATAGTTAAAAGCTGAACGAAAGAGTTCAGTCATTTTGATTGGCTGTGAAAAGATAAAATGAATTAGTCTATTGAGTTTGTGTATGTACAAAGCATTATACATATATATATACATGTATATATATATATATATATATATATAGTTATATACAGCTTTTAGATATTTAGATAGAGAATGTACAATAGACACATAGACACATAGACACATTGACACATATTTACCTTATTCAAAGATCAAAGATTTCCTGTGAACTTACAAACCATACCACACCCTTACTTCACCACGCCCACTAATTGCCACACCCAGTAACCAACACGTGCTCGGCCCTGTACAATGGCCAACAAATCTGAGATTATTGCTGAAGAGATTTTACAAATCCTTGCTACCAGATCGGAGTTGGAATCGTATCAGTACGCATGCGAGACAGGTAGAGACCATCAAGTAGTTATAGGAGCAGTAAAAAGTCTGGAATCATTAGGAGATGTATGTGATTATAAATTAGTTAATTAACTTTATATGATCACGTGATTAATAGGTTGTTTCAACAGAGCAGCAGCAGCTGGAACGATGGGAGTTGACGGATGAAGGGAATAATGTGGTAGAATATGGTTCTCATGAGGCTCGCCTATACAATGCTGTTAGACCTGACGAAGGTACTTTACAATCAGAATTAATGGTTAGTGCTACAAGAGTTGATGGTATATAATAATACATATTATATATATATATATATATATAGTTATTTAGTTGGATGATACAGTGGTTGTAGAAAAGTGCTGCTTAAATACTCACTTTTCGGCCATTTTGTTTGTGAAGCCAATAAAATGTGACGTCACTAGTTTCATTCTTGTATTACAAATTTAATTTGCTTTATCAGCAAAATAGCAAGCATTTAAATCGAAATGGTGGACTTTCATAAACTTACAGGGGTATGGAACTCTGAGCCAACTGCAGGACATTTTAACCTATTTTCATCACTCTTGTCCTAATCCCTATATAGTTTGTATACAGCTCAGTTTCAATCTACCTAGGTTTATCAGATAATGTCCTGTATGACTGGCTGTTCCACACCACAGTAAACATGTCACATACAATTTGATACACACATATACCTCTTGACTGACTATCATCACATTATTGTAGTCCAGTATTCCCAATGCAAAGATAGGATTCAACAAGGCAATGTCTAGTGGATGGTTAAGAATTGATAAGAGCCCATCAGCTGGAGGAGGACCTCGAGTCTTTAGAAAGGTTTTTTTGTTCATTCAATTTAAGATCCTTTTAAAAGTCTTTAATAATAGGTATCCTCTATTAGCGATTCTGTTCAGGAACTACTAGGTACTCTGAAATCTGGAGGTACCCTCAACGAAGAAAGTCTTAAGGATTTCAAGAAAAGGAAGCTCATTGCAAACTTGTAAGTCAGTTACTAATTAATTACTAATCTGTCAACTGATCAATTTACCACCATTAATTTTTATACAATTAATTAATTACTAATCAAGTTACTAATCAATTATATATCAATTACATATCAATGAATCAATTATATATCGATTACTGATCAATTACATATCACTATGCCATCACTAATCAATTATGTATCAATTACTGATCAATTACATATCAATGAATCAATTATATATCAATTACATATCAATGAATCAATTATATATCACTATGCCGCCATCACTAATCAATTATGTATCAATTACTGAACAATTACATATCAATGTACCATTGCTAATCAATTATATATCAATTACTGATCAATTACATATCAATGAATCGATTATATATCGATTACTGATCAATTACATGTACGTATCAATATGCCATTACTTATCAATTATACATCAATGTCAATTATACACATTACAGTGTGTAATATAGGGCACTAAATAGAATAACTATAATGAAGTTCTCAGTCAGTTCATAGTTAGAACTCAGTTTCTTCTTGTAGAATAATAAAGAGTTTCATAGTACGACAAGGTCCATCTTTTGTTACAAAAATCAAGAAACAAGAAACAGAATTAACTGCAGAAATGCTATTAAGGTTTGGATTTTGATTAATTTCATTAGCGGAAATACAATTAACAATTAATTTTTTTAAGTGGTTCATGGAAAACAAAAGAGTTTAAGTCTTATAATTTTGATGCCCTCGGAGGTCCGCCCACTTGTGGTCACTTTCATCCTCTTATGAAAGTACGAACAGAAATTAGACAAGTTTTCCTTGAAATGGGGTCAGTTTGTGAATAAACAGGATATTTTCAGTATACTTGTATCATAAATTGTTGGTTTTTCAAGGTTCTCCGAAATGCCTACTAACAATTTTATTGAAAGTTCTTTCTGGAATTTTGATGCTCTATTTCAACCTCAACAACATCCTGCTCGAGATGCTCATGACACATTCTTTTTAAAAGGTAATTCAAAATTATTTTCTGTACTCATAATTAGAAACATATAAACAAATAAGGAAATACGAAATGATTACTGTCACATGATCGGATCATCAGTATATATATATGATTATACACTGTCACATGATCAGATCCTCAGTACTCATATGCTTATACACTCTGTCACATGATCAGATCCTCAGTATTCATATGATTTCCCAACGAAGTATTTGGAGCGAGTCAAAACAACTCATCAATCTGGAGGATTTGGATCAATAGGGTAATGATCCACTCTATCTATCCTTAAATCTATCTGTCCATTTGTTAGATATCAATATGATTGGAAATTAGAAGAAGCTCAGAAGAATATTTTAAGGACACACACGACAGCTGTTAGTGCTCGAATGTTATACAAAATTGGTCAACAGGTTAGTCAGTATAACTCTGTATATTTTAGTATACTTTTGTGCATGGTACGTAATTGGTATTGATGTTTATGACCTGTAGGGCCATCCCTATGATTGCTTTCCCACGGGTTCGAACTATATATATATATATATATATTTTCTTGTGTCCACCTGCGCGAGTATGCGTTGTATACGTAGTTAAGGAAGTTGCATCATTCCCGGGGGCTCGGTCAATTAATGGGTGTGGCACGTAAAAAGAAGGCGCACTCGAGCTCTACACGAGTCTACAGACCAGCAGAAAGAAAGCTGCCTGTAGCTAAGTAACTTACGTAGAAACTGGAACTAGTAGCTAGCTATTCTGCCTGAAATATATTCCTGAAGTTCTACCAGCTCCTTTGAAAGGTCAGGAGAGTAGATAATCAAAATAATAACTATAATAAGCTGATGTGTTTTAGGCATGATAAAGTCAGCCATGATTACTGAATGCTGGACACCACAAAGCAGTCATATATGAGATACCTTTGTCTTCACTTAAATTTGTAAAGCAATCATAGGGATGTTTTTTTTCTCTATATACACTTGTTTCATTGCAAAATCACTCGTTTCAGATTGAGCCGAAACTGTTTCTAGAGTTAGATAATGATGTCCTTGTTATGTTTCCAAAGTGGTTTTGATCAATAATATTATCCTTATTATGTTTACAAAGTGGTTTTGATCAATAGTATTATCTGTTAGAACCGTGAGCATTTTAGTATTCTCTCGAAATTCGAATTTTTACCCTGAACTAGCCTTGGTATTGATTTTTTCATTGCAAAATCAGTTGTTTCAGATTGAGCCGAAACTGTTTCTAGAGTTAGATAATGATGTCCTTATTATGTTTCCAAAGTGGTTTTGATCAATAATATTATCTGTTAGAACCGTGAGCATTTCAGTATTCTCTCGAAATTCGAATTTTTACCCTGAACTATAGCCTTGGTATTGATTTTTTCATTGCAAAATCAATCATTTCAGATTGAGCCGAAACTGTTTCTAGAGTTAGATAATGATGTCCTTATTATGTTTCCAAAGTGGTTTTGATCAATAATATTATCTGTTAGAACCGTGAGCATTTCAGTATTCTCTCGAAATTCGAATTTTTACCCTGAACTATAGCCTTGGTATTGATTTTTTCATTGCAAAATCAATCATTTCAGATTGAGCCGAAACTGTTTCTAGAGTTAGATAATGATGTCCTTATTATGTTTCCAAAGTGGTTTTGATCAATAATATTATCTGTTAGAACCGTGAGCATTTCAGTATTCTCTCGAAATTCGAATTTTTACCCTGAACTATAGCCTTGGTATTGATTTTTTTCATTGCAAAATCAATGGTTTCAGATTGAGCTGAAACTGTTTCTAGAGTTAGATAATGATGTCCTTGTTATGTTTCCAAAGTGGTTTTGATCAATAATATTATCTGTTAGAACTGTGAGCATTTTAGTATTTTCTCAAAATTCGATTTTTTACCCTGAACTATAGCCTTGGTATTGATTTTTTCATTGCAAAATCAATCATTTCAGATTGAGCCGAAACTGTTTCTAGAGTTAGATAATGATGTCCTTATTATGTTTCCAAAGTGGTTTTGATCAATAATATTATCTGTTAGAACCGTGAGCATTTCAGTATTCTCTCGAAATTCGAATTTTTACCCTGAACTATAGCCTTGGTATTGATTTTTTCATTGCAAAATCAATCATTTCAGATTGAGCCGAAACTCTTTCTAGAATTAGATAATGATGTACTTGTTAAGTTTCCAAAGTGGCTTTGATCAATAATATTATCTGTTAGAACTGTGAGCATTTTAGTATTTTCTCAAAATTCGATTTTTTACCCTGAACTATAGCCTTGGTATTGATTTTTTCATTGCAAAATCAATCATTTCAGATTGAGCCGAAACTGTTTCTAGAGTTAGATAATGATGTCCTTATTATGTTTCCAAAGTGGTTTTGATCAATAATATTATCTGTTAGAACCGTGAGCATTTTAGTATTTTCTCAAAATTTAAATTTTTACTTACCCTGAACTATTAATATACATAATTGGACCTTTGTATATTATTGCAGTGCTTTAGTATACTCTTGCACATGGCAAATATCAAAGTGAAGATCTGTATATTTTAGTATATTTTACAGTGCCTTTTGAATACTCTTGTGCATAGCGAATATACAGAATAGGGGAGTTCTGTATATTCTAGTGTACACTTGTGCATGTTTGTGCACATTCAAGCTGCTTTAAGAAGCCACTCTCCTTTCATATGGGGTGTGTGTTACGATGAGTAGCGATATAAACTTGTCATATTATAACATAGTAGATTACAAGTACTATTATTGTGTCGGAATGACAAAACAAGAAAAAGCCTCTATGAATCGGGGATTTGAACAAAAGAATTTGGTATCCAGGAAGTGTACTTCTTCCTGGTTACCATATTTAGTTTGGTTCCTGTACAATATAAAGCTCCTTTTTCTCTTTTCTTCACATACACTCTTCTTTTCCCCCTGGCTCTCTTCCCCCTGGTCCTCTTGTTCCTCTGGTCCTCTGGTCCTCTATATCTCTGGTCATTACATAGAAAGAGTTCACTCCTGTGAAGTATTTCTCTATTGATCGTGTTTTCAGAAACGAGACTCTAGATGCTACTCATTTAGCTGAGTTTCATCAAATTGAGGGAGTGGTTGCTGACTATGATATCACTCTTGGAGACCTGATGGGTATATTACACTCCTTCTTCAGTAAAATGGGTAAGAAGGACAGACAGAAAGACAATTGAATTTTTAAATGTTTTGAAGGCCAGAATGTCAAAAGTATATATATTTCATTTCTTTATAAAAATATAAATTAATGTAGTGATATTATGAAATAATTTTACTTATTTTTAGGAATTGAACGACTGAAGTTCAAACCAGCTTACAATCCTTATACTGAACCTAGTATGGAGGTATTTAGTTATCATAATGGACTCGGGAAATGGGTGGAGATTGGAAACTCTGGAGTGTTCCGTCCTGAAATGCTCCAACCAATGGGGTTACCCGAAAATGTGTCTGTTATTGCATGGGGTCTATCTCTTGAAAGGTGTGTGCATGCAAGATTTTAATTAATTAATCATACATCTATTTTAAAATAGACCCACAATGATAAAGTATGGATTATCAAATATTCGTGAATTGGTCGGTCACAAAGTCAATTTGGAAATGGTTTATAAAAATCCGATATGCAGGTTGGACAAGTAATACAAACCAGAAATCACAAGTTTTGATGTAATTTTAATAATTTTAATAATTTATACAAAAAATAATTTATTAATAAATTTATCTACGATACATAGTATATAATAATGAATATATATTGTACACAAGTATATTATATATATAGTACAGTGTTTGATATATATAGTTCTATAATATTTATTATAATATGATTCTTGATAGAATTACTAGTAAACATACAACTAATATTATTGGATTAATAGTAGTTCTGATTGCCGAGTTGTGATCATCTGACTCGTGAATATCATTATCCAGTGATTTGGTTATTAAAATGTTATTTGTTGCCATAGCAATGGAACGTTTTACTATTGAGGATTTTATTATCGGTGATGATGAAGATGAAGTGGAGGGTGAGGGTGATGGAGTGGGAGACAGTGTGGAGGTGACTTCAACTGAGTCAATTGTGTACCTGTATGGAGAGGGGGGAACATTTTATCATATTTGAGGATATTAAATACCTTTAATTATTGTCATATGTTGAATCTAGGAAGTTTAACTGAAGTGTGTCTAGTAATGAATGGTTTCTATTTAATGATACATGTATAAACTTTCTTCCATTTAAGACTGTCGCTAATTGGACACTCCCAAATACAAAACTGTAAAGAATGTTTGTGTCTATTGCTCTTGCTAATTTGCTTGATTGGGGAGAGCCCCACCTTTATGAATGCTCTCTGATCATGCTTGCTTAAATGTCACTTCAATAGACGGTTACCACATTCTCTTATTTATTCAATGCAATGCTTGTTCAGGCTCACCTCGAGCCTCTCTGATCTGTCCACTAATACTGTTAAGTGTCAAGAGTCCATTACTTCAATATATATAGAGCAACACCCTTAATATTGAATCTTAGAGATATCCAGAGGTTGCAAATCCATCATTGTGGATTTAATTATCTATGCACAACATAATTAATTCCAATGACATGTACTTTGTAGTGATTCATTAGTCCGGTACCCGCCCCTTTGCATAGAGGAAGAAGGGTGTGGTGACATACGTAAACAATGCTCATGTAATTAAGACATTAAGGTGGAGTTGTCTTGAATGTATTTCTCCATCTTTTTGTATCTATGAAATTACAATGTAGCAGGAATGTTGCTACAGCATTACCCCTATGTATGTCACCAGACCCTTCCTCCTCTATGTGATGGGGTGGATACAAGACTAGTTATTTGTGTGCAACCTCCTCTAGTAGATCTCTAGATACTGAAGTAGCCCCATTGATACTTACTTTGCTGTGTTATTTAAAACCTTTTGGAATATTTCCGTTATTTGCTCTTTAGATAAAGGTGATAGTGTAGTTCGAGGAGGTGTGGTCACTTTTTCTGGTGGCAATGTAATTAATGTCGGGATCGAGGATGGATCTCCTAATTCGATGATATTAGTTGGTAAGGCAGGGCTACAGAGAGAGAGACGAGATTGTAGTGACATACATACCTATACATATCTGTACATATGTTAGTGATGATGTCATCAGTAATTATTCTGATGTAGCCAGACCCTCACACAGAAGATCTAGCACATATACTATATAAAGGTCATTCACATTCACCATGACCTCTGAAAATGTTCATAGGTTTAGTTTAGAAGGAGTAAATATCTTTTTACCTGCACCATTTTCCCATTCTTTTTTATATATCAAATTTCAATCCTTATTGAGTTACAGTATAATCATGTATTAACCTTATGATATTGAACAAGCTTACATGTAAAGTCATCACTTCCTAATTTTGAGGTAATCATGAATGTGAACAGACTTCAAATTATGTTACATGAACACTTTCATAGTCACATTATACGGTCTATTTCTTTCTTAGAATGCGAAGTGGATACATGATAGCTGATAATGAAAAGGCTTCATCACTTTATTTATCATGGCTTGTTAAAAACATAACATACTTTGTGTCTGTGTATTTTGTGTTGCTAAGGGAACCACTCTTTTAAAATGTGTGATTTGATTTGAGTGTATGTTCCGCTTTACAAAATAAGGTGAAAACACTTACCCTTTAATTTGTAGTGTTGATGGTATATTTGTCACTATGTAATGGTTTCTACGAAGAATTTCCACAATTCCTTTTCTTCCAAGAAAATGACCTATAATATAACAAGAGAATCTAATACCTATACTCTTTACAATAGACAATAAAAAATATTTGTAAATATTTACAAGTATATTGTAGTGGTTAATGAATATATAATGAGATATACAATAGCTTGTATACATGTACATGTAATGTAATAAATAACAAGTCTATTGTTGTGGTTAATGAATATATAATGAGATATACAATAGCTTGTATACATGTACATGTAATGTAATAAATAACAAGTCCATTGTTGTGGTTAATGAATATATAATGAGATATACAATAGCTTGTATACATGTACATGTAATGTAATAAATAACAAGTCCATTGTTGTGGTTAATGAATATATAATGAGATATACAATAGCTTGTATACATGTACATGTAATGTAAAGTCCATTGTTGTGGTTAATGAATATATAATGAGATATACAATAGCTTGTATACATGTACATGTAATGTAATAAATAACAAGTCCATTGTTGTAGTTAATGAAAAAGAATTATTAAATGCAATTCCAAAAATATTTTCTTTTGTGTCAAAACACACAGTATGTTAGGAATTGTCATTAACTTGATCAAATCACTATGTTGCTAAGTTACATAATGCAGTTGCTAACCAACGACAATTATAATTAAGATTATAAATTATTAGTAATTAATGTAGACTATAATTATGTCTATGCATATATAAAGAATTTAGGTTTTAATTTGATTATTGTGCTATGAATGTTGCAACAGGTGTTATAAGGATTCTATTGTTTGCAGTCTTTTTCTTTCTCACGAAAATAGTAAATACTAAATTGAGTCATGCATTTTTTCCATTCAATAATAATGAGACTGATACTAGTGTGGTTTTAGTATGACATTAATGACTACTTTTAGTTATAGTATGACTAGTTTATCAAACTTTTAGTTTAGTTATAGTTTAATAATATTAGGCTTACTAAATGGGTTTTAATTTTAGTTTACTAACTAAAAGTGCTCATTATTTAACAATTTTCATTTTAGATCTGTAATTTAGTAAAAGTCACAATGCCTTACTAAAAGGGGTTTTAGTTATACTTAACTACAAATACAAATCCTGATAATAATGAGACTGATACCAATACTGATAATAATGAGACTGATACCAATACTGATAATAATGGACTGATACCAATACTGATAATAATGAGACTGATACCAATACTGATAATAATGAGACTGATACCAGTACTGATACCAATAATGGATTGATACCAATACTGATAATAATGGACTGATACCAATACTGATAATAATGAGACTGATACCAGTACTGATACCAATAATGGATTGATACCAATACTGATAATAATGGACTGATACCAATACTGATAATAATGAGACTGATACCAATACTGATAATAATGAGACTGATACCAGTACTGATAATAATGGACTGATACCAATAATGGACTGATACCAATAATGGACTGATACCAATACTGATAATAATGGACTGATACCAATAATGGACTGATACCAATACAACTAGTACATATTATTTTATGCCTCAATATCTTACCAGCTCCAATTGCAAAGAATGAAGTCTCATTTCTTGAAGGATTATGTAATAATGATCGAATATATCTCGTCATTTTTCTATTACGTCGAAATATCAGCTGTTTCTCCAAGTATTCATTCATCTCCAAAATTGCTTCAGATTCTTGAACAGTCAGGTTTGACATGTTTGCTATACTAGGTAGTGGAAGTATTGATTCAGTTTTCACTAAGGTTTCAAAATCACCACACTGGTATGTATCAATATCTTGGTCTTCCCTAGAGGGAGGTCCATCTGCTGAAGTAGCTAGTGGCTCTAAATAATCCAATTGTTTGTTAAGAGCAATCATAACCTAACATAGAGAGAAGGAGAGAGGGAGAGAGAGAGCAAGGAAGGGAGGGAGAAAGGGAGGGGGGGAGGGAGTGAGGAAGAGACGAAGGTAGAGAGAGAGAGAGAGAGAGAGGTATAGAGTGCTGTTTATTCTATTGATACAAGCATTGTAACATTGTCTGTTTTTCTCTGTATTCATGATATGAGTTGAATAGTTCATTCTATTGACATATAGACAAAAATATGTTGAGTTTATGTTAGGTAACAATAAATACAGTCTGTCTATTTTCATTTGAAACTGGGATATTTGGAGTAGGGGATATTGGATTATGCAGGGTCTGGGATATTGGATCATGTAGGGTCTGGGATATTGGATCATGTAGGGTCTGGGATATTGGGGATATGGGATATTGGGGGTATTGGGGATATGGGATCATGCAGAGTCTGGATATTGGATCATGTAGGGTCTGGGATATCGCACAACTGTTGAAAATCATAATAAAATTAAAAATTCACTTTCCTGTAAGGAAACATATTTTCACTAACAGCTTTTAATTGAAAGAGATATGTAGATATGTAACATTATTATTATATATGTAATGAGAATTTGAACACACGTAATTATATACTATTAGACATAAGCGTAAGGCTTATGAATGCAAGGCATGCATGAGAGAATTAAGTGAACCCAGGACCTTCTGATATCCAGTCAGACACTCCTACCATTCGAGCCATATGACTCCTTCATGGGAGAGGAGTGTAAGACTGTACTAATCCCAAAACTAGCTTCAAACCCAGATGTTTCTATAATTATATACTTACATGAGTTTGATCAAGATTATTGAATGGTCTGCATTGATCTTTTGGATTCTCTATTCCATTTACTTTCTTATCCAATCCTTTGGCTGCATTCCTTAAGAAGTTATCCAGTAGCAGAATTTTTCTGTTCTGTACTGTATCTTTAGTAAGTGAATTCAGCAGGAACAGCAACCATATTGGTCGACGTCTTTCCCAGTCATCGATAAAAGCATTGAATAAATTATTTTGTGATAATCCAAAGTTTATTGTGCCACTTTTGTGTACCCAAAGAGGAAAGAGCTCTTTTATAGTATCGAGATATTTCTTAATACGTTCATAAAGACTTGAAGGAAGTATTGTCTTCACTGTTACATCTTTAGGTAGAAATTGACAATTTTTCAAAATCTTGCTAGTTTCTGGATCTGATAAAAGGAGTTCTAAATTCACATTATCACTTAGACTTATAGCAGTTTGTACATTTTCTGGTATTTTGTTCCATATCTTTGAATAAGGAACGTGTAATGTTCCAAAGAGGTATACTGGAGGTTCAACCTCCACTTTCCACAAGTATGAGTTCTGTAAAATAAAATAAATAAATTAATGCATTTTATGAATTATAAAAAATATCAAAGCTGTTGTATCTATACTGGTATAGGTAAATGTATAGGTGCGTATACCCGTAAATATAGATATAGGCAAGTAGTATAGGGCAGATACAGATACTTTACAGACCATGGTTTTCAAACTTTGCAGTTCTATTTCACTGTGAGAAAACAACACTCAGAATCATATTTTTTGAGCTATTTCATAGCGGTTTCATTTTCTAACAGAAGCAGTGCTAAAAAGTAGTGATATACATGCACAGGTATATGTATAATTATATTGGTGCAGCAAATTTCACTTGCATATATTATCTGGTATCTCTGAAGTATAGATAAAAGTCGTAAAACCTAATATAGGTACAACACAATCAAAAGTGAAAGAAACTATATATATACACATGTGCGTATGTAAACAAGTTGGGATAGTATTAACATAAACCATTTCCATTATTGTATCTACTTTGTATTATATTACATACTAATACCAGTGTCACTTACAGTGCATTCTCTATCATCATCCTCAGTTATTTCTGATGATAATAGCTGTCTGCAAGTGGATAGTACCAGAAGCAAATGGAATATACATGTTTGCATCATCTTTGATATTTGGAAGTTTTTTCTGCACCCTGTAGCGATAAAGATACACACAATTGATCTGAATAGTATATATATACATACATACATATTGGACATTCACTAATATTGCAGGACCTGTGAAAAATACTGCAAAATCGTACTTCTTTAATAAATGTAGGTTCGCTTACCTAATTCAGCAAGTCTCTTTGAGTTCACTTCTTTAGTCTTATAGCCTCTAATGCTAATTAAGTAGAGCAGCTTTATTTTATAGCTGCAAAAAACATCATAACACTCTTGTGTGGTTTCGTGGAATTACAGTCAGTAACATTGATAATTATCATTTTATAGCTCATTAAATAATTATTATTAACTTCAATAAATGAATACAGTAAATAATTATTGTGAAGTTATAATGCTATTTTTTTCCTCCTCTTCCTCCTCCTCCTCCTCTTCCTCCTCCTCGTCCTCTTGGCGCACCTGAAAATAAGCAAAAAACAGATTGTGTGTGTGTATGTGTGTGTGCGTGTACTAGTTAGAATCTCAAGCACAAATACATTTGTTGAAAATAGCTTCTATTTTACATGTGATATATGTAAATATAACCGAAATGTCACATGCAGAAGGAGCACTGAGACACATAAGGCGTGTGTCTCCACATATCTGAAATGTTTGGTATTCACAGATACATATACAGAAGTGGATCCAACATACATTAGCTAACTGTCAGTATACATTGCTAATACAAGATCTATTTAACTGTTAAATCAAGCCTTTAATTACATGCAGGGGTGTGGAAACATTGAGTCAATTGCCCGACATTTTGGCCTATTTTCACCACTCTTGTCTTGCTCCCCATATACTTTGTTTACAGCTCGGTTTCAATTTACCAGCCATTCACTAGATTTATCGGACAATGTCCTGTATGACTGGCTGCTCCCATACCAGTGATTATAAGTGCTTGATAGTTATTTCATGCACTGATTGGTAAAACAAAAGATCAAGGATTCAAGTGGGATATGTGTATATATGAGAAAGAATTTCTTTTAACCTGATAATTAGGATTCTTGCAAAGCATTATTGTAACATAATACTGAATTACAAACAACATTATGTAATTTAGATATCAATTATTCAGATTCGCATACGCATGTGTGCATTTTTTTCTACAAACATACAAAATAATAGTAATAATACATCCACCAATGTTGTCATGACAACAGAAGACACATAAGCAATAAAGTTCAGGTTTTTAAGTTGCTCTTTGTCAAATGGTTACTATAGTGTACCTCAATCTACATCAATCATCATAATTATTTTCCTTCAGAACTCCTCTTTTTTTATTATTATGGCCTGTAGGCCACGACTGAAGCATTCAGTACCACTGATGCAGTATATAGAGGATTGTGAAATGGTAATGGTTGTCTGGTTGTCGTACCTCAGTGGTAAGAAGACTGGTAGTTTAAGTCAGTGGCTCTGGGTTCGATTCCCAGTGACTACCAGTATTTTTTCAACTTCCTCTTTCAGCCTTATGTATTGAACTTAGCATTTATCTCTATGATTGCTTTCCACAGTGGTTAATATATACATATATAAAAGACTGTCATAATGTGATTTGAAGGGGGCTTGGTATAACCTTCCATCCATCCCATTGAATTAATTAAATGTCTACATTGTTACAACAACCATCCATCCCATCCGAATGTGTACATAATTATGAAAACAGTAAAACACTGTTGGACTGGATGTGGTGAGGTGTGGACACAACTTTAATGGACTCTCTGTATAATATTTTATAACTCTAAATTCCACTCACATTTGGCAATTAAATAGATTCACCAAATATAAACATTGAGGTATTCACTCCCATACATGAATATATCATTATAGCATGTAATAAGCAAACTCATTACATAACAATACATAATCACCAAGTCATATTTCATGCTCAGACACATGCAGTAACCATAGCAACATATCAGTATGACATTAAGTAATTATAAAATTTAACAAACAGATTAATAATAATTATGAAAAACAATTTAATGATTACTCAATCATCAAAATAAAGCTACAGCTGGTATGTTGATAATGAGATAATATAAAATTTTAAAGTGACAATGACAGTGTGAAAATACTTTGTGTATTCAGACCTTACATTATTGAGTTTATATAATAATATCACTGTACATCCTGACTACGTATTCAATACCTTACATTATTGAGTTTATATAATATCACTGTACTTCCTGACTACGTATTCAGTACCTTACACTATTGAGTTTAATCACTGTACTTTCTGACTACGTATTCAGTACCTTACATTATTGAGTTTAATCACTGTACTTTCCGACTACGTAGTATTCAGTACCTCACATTATTGAGTTTATATAATATCACTGTACTTCCTGACTACATATTCAGTACCTTACACTATTGAGTTTAATCACTGTACTTTCTGACTATGTATTCAGTACCTTATATAAACTGTACTTCCATTGACAACAGTGTACTTCATACTTTGAATGCACTACACTGTATCATTAAACCTTAGTACTATGCTATCACATACAAATGTAAAGGGAATTCACACATTACTACAAAGTAGTGTACGATAGTACTACTTAGAAGTGCAATTAACTAAGTAGAAGTACAGTTGACTATCACCTTATTAAAGTGTAGCTCCATTATAGTATGTAAACTTAATAAACTCAGCTATACACCAATGGAGATCATTCCTCATACAGAGATCATGTGAATTAGATACGACAATTGTTGTCATGGAAACAACAACATACCCAATCATATAAACAAGTACTTGTGGAATTTGTTCGGACAATGCAAGTGGAAAACAACAAATATTACTTACAATAATATTTTGTGTATTGTATATATCTGAATTCGAAGTAAGTACATTTCTGATAAAGAGGTCATGTGAATGAATTAAACACTGTATATGCAAGGTTGTTGCCATGGAAACAACATACCCAGTTGTAAACAAATACTTGAATGTGTTGAGACAATGCAAGTGGGAGACATTGAATATTAAATTGAATAGTTAAAATTACGTAAATAGTTTGAAGACTGTTAAAAACCAATTAACAATGAATTGTTAATATACTAGTTCATAATTTGGCTATTCAATACAAACCCCTTGTTATAATATATATTAATATAAATACAGTTTACAATATCATATAGCCAGCCACAGGTTAAAGACAAAACACTGTTCATTTTACAACAACATCAAACTAAAAAAACCAATAATTTAATCATAACACTAAATTAAATACTATTTTAAGTGCTTTAGAAACAGCAATACCACAACTAAAGACATCTATACTCCTACAGCTGTATAATTATCATAAACAATACTAATCAGCCAGAAACCTTATAAATCAAACACAACTAATGTAACAATTATTATTGATGTCTACAAATAGATTTAGTTTTCAAAGAGGCACACTTTCTTGTAAATAGGTTTGTGATCAAATGATTATCTTATAATTGCTTGCAATAGTGATCTTATATACAGGAAGTCAATGGAATTTGGTATATACGAAGCTTAATAATAGCTCTTCCCGGATACCAAATTCCATGAACTTCTTGTTTGTACAGGTGGAATGGCAAGAGATTGAAGATAGATTTTGATGAAAATTATTCTGTAGGAAAGTGTCTCTTTTCAAATATGTCACATAATACATAAATGTTGCGAGAATTTAAAAAAAGGTCATTTGGTCAAATGATTAATTTTTAAACACTATATATATATTTGTTATTTATATAATAACTACGAAGTTGTTTTGTTTTAAAAACTAAAAGAATTATATAGTAAATCATTTTTACTTTTAGTTCTTGAACCAAATTAAAATGTTTTAGTGAACTAATACTTTTTTAAGTACAAGAACTAACCATAACTTAAAATACTAATGAATTTAGCATAAGTCTATCAAAATAGCCCATTCTTCCGTTAATATTGAGTAAAAGGTCATATTTTAGCTTACATCAAATAAAACAGCCCATGTTTCATTAGATATTGAGTAAAAAGGCTAATTTTAGCAGAAAATGGTCCATTTTCAATTACAAATGTGTTTAGTTCCAATATGCATCATGTGACATTATTGGCATGTATGCAGGAACTACAAGTCATCATCACCCAAGCAGGTGTAAAACATAAAAGTGAGTCTTCAGCTCCTATATAGAGTTGCATCATCTTGACATCATCCTGTGTAAAGTTTCAGACTTTTAGCAATAGCAAAATATATCGGAAGACCTGTTTAAGAACAGTGGTGTGTGGAAACATTTTACACTTGATTAAAAGAAGCAGAGAGTGTTTGGTTACTATGGATACTGGAACTGTTTGTGTATGGTCATATACAACAAAACAATAATAATTATTACTTGCAATTTCAATTATGTACAATATCTAGTATTATTTATCAAAACGTGGGAACTAAAACTAAACAGATTTGTAAGAGGAAAGCTAACCAAATTAAACTAAAAGTATTTTAAGAACTTGAACTATTTTATAACTAAAACTAAAATAATTTTATTGCACCAATCAGTGCTATTGATAAGCTCATATGGCACACCATTGGCCTAAAGAGCTTCTTATTTGGCATTACGCAGTTCTCTCTTTGGGTCAATGGTGCAGTTAATTATGATTATATTGTCACTAACAGCATTAACTCTTTGCTAATTGGCTCAAGATGTATTCCCAATGGCACAAATACTAACGATTATTGAGCCATTTTGGCCCATGCTTCAAATTATAATTTATTATCGTACCAATTAAAATAATACTAAATAAGAACACAATTAAATTAGGTTCTATGACGTATCTAGGAAGGGCTACTATTAATCCACCTAAATATCTAATTTAATTACAAAATGGTATAATAGTGCATGATCGCTTAATTAAAAGTAAAGATTAGATTATTTACTATGAATCAGTCGTCTATAATAACAAATATTAAATTATATTGTGATTCACCATCGGGCGAACACTACTATCGGACTACCCATCTTCTTTTACTCAAAGGGTTTGACTCTATGTATTTCAAGACAATATGTAGATACACATGTATACACAGGAGCCCATAATGATGTTAACCACACTTTCTGGCAACGTCATTATGGGCTCTTGATATACAGGAATGACTACTGACTGAAGTGTAGCGTAAATAAAATGAAAATAATAAACTGATGCCAATATGACATCATCAGTTTTAGCCAATGAAATTGCACAAATATAATAATGAATCTATCAATGAAAATATCAGCTGAAAAATCGTGATTTGTGATTCTTATTTTTCAGATGTCAACTTCTCAAATTATTAATATTTGTATATCATTTTACAAATTTGACATGCTATGAGCCTATAACTTCCTTATAAGGTAACAAGTAACATTTCATAGCCAATACAGACACCAATATTTGACAATTTGCAAAAACATTGACAACAAACATACCTATGTGTGTATGTACAGTATGTATAGTATATACATGCATATGGATTTGTACATTCCCAACATTATGTGGTTATATGAAATTCTTCACATCTCAGATGCTATACATCACCTCTACACTATCGTAGTTCTAATGTTCATAAGGTCTAACTGAAGTTTATACACTTGCTGATCGTGTGTTTACAGATAATGTGAAGCCACAAAATCTTTAGATTAATCTAATGCATAACAAGTGAATGTGTATGTATGTATGTATGTATGTACATGTATGTATGTACGTATGTATGTATGTATGTATGTATGTATGTATGTATGTACGTATGTATGTATGTATGTACATGTATGTATGTATGCATGTATGTATGGATGTATGTATGTACATGTATGTATGTATGCATGTATGTATGTTTGTATGTATGTATCTATGTATGTATGTACATGTATGTATGTATGTATGTATGTTTGTATGTATGTATCTATGTATGTATGTACATGTATGTATGTATGTATGTATGCATGTATGTATGTTTGTATGTATGTATGTATGTATGTATGTATGTATGTATGTATGTATGCATGTATATATGTATGTATGTATGTATGTATGTATGTATGTATGTATGTATGTATGTATGTATGTACATGTATGTATGTATGCATGTATGTATGTTTGTATGTATGTATCTATGTATGTATGTACATGTATGTATGTATGTATGCATGTATGTATGTTTGTATGTATGTATGTACGTATGTATGTATGTATGTATGTATGTATGTATGTATGTATGTATGTATGTATGCATGTATATATCTATGTATGTATGTTTGTATGTATGTATCTATGTATGTATGTACATGTATGTATGTATGTATGCATGTATGTATGTTTGTATGTATATATCTATGTATGTATCTATGTTTGTATGTATGTATGTATGTATGTACATGTATGTATGTATGCATGTATGTATGTTTGTATGTATGTATCTATGTATGTATGTACATGTATGTATGTATGTATGCATGTATGTATGTTTGTATGTATGTATGTACGTATGTATGTATGTATGTATGTATGTATGTATGTATGTATGTATGTATGTATGCATGTATATATCTATGTATGTATGTTTGTATGTATGTATCTATGTATGTATGTACATGTATGTATGTATGTATGCATGTATGTATGTTTGTATGTATATATCTATGTATGTATCTATGTTTGTATGTATGTATGTATGTTTGTACATGCTACTATATAGGTGGGATTAATTATTAATCAATTTGAATACCAGGTGCATAAACAGACACAGTGGGAGTGATAATGTGTTGTTATATAGTTTGGGTGTAATAATTTACCTTGTCTGCTGCCACCACCTCTTCTCGGACCTAAAACAAAGATAAATTGTCACAGAGACACATACACACAAGCATAGACACACATACAGACAGATGTGTACCTTACATACACACAAGCATAGACACACATACAGACAGATGTGTACCTTACATACACACAAGCATAGACACATATACAGACAGACACACACATTCATGTACCTTACATACACACAAGCATAGACACACATACAGACAGACACACACATTCATGTACCTTACATACACACAAGCATAGACACACATACAGACAGACACACATTCATGTACTCTACATAGACACACATACAGACAGACGTGTACCTTACATACACACAAGCTTAGAACACATACAGACAGACGTGTGCCTTACATACACACAAAAATAGAATACATACATACACACAAACACACATTCCTATACCTCCTCCTGCTTTGAATTTTGGTTTAAAAGCTTCCTCTTTCACTTTATCTATGATCTGTTGATAAACACATGTACAAAGACTAGCCAGCAGCCATAAACACTCATATAATAATATAATTAACATGCTTTGACAAGATATAAGATACATTGTAAACACTCTTCTTTATGGTGGTTGTAAAGATATGTGTTTACTGAATATCTTATATCTTGTCAAAGGTTGTTAAAAACTTGAAAGATGTTTTTAATTATACATGAATGGAACATTTACATGTGATCTTTATAAGATACATGTACTGTAACCATGGTGATTCTCTAATACATGTTATCCTCATCTAACCATGGTGATTCTATTCATAAATGAAAGCTTTAATTTGCAACTGTTTCAGTTTTCATTTTATAAATTCCCTTTAATTTGAGAAATTATGTCATAATATTCCCAACAGACATTTTAAAGTATTCTAATTAGTTAGGAATGGGAACATTCGTTAACATGTACATGTATGTATATATGTATGTACATATGTATGTACGTATGTATATATGTATGTATGTATGTATGCATGTATATAATTATATATATATATATGTAAGTATGTATATATGTATGTATATATGTATGTACGTATGTATGTATGTATGTATGTATGTATGTATGTATGTATGTATGTATGTATGTATGTATGTATGTATGTATGTATGTATGTATGTATGTGTGTGTGTATGTATGTATATTTGTAATTCTTTATAATTATTATTATAATTATATTATCCAAACCTCATCAGGTATTCTAAGATATTTGATAGTACTTCCTTTAATAAAACATTCTGGAATTTTCCAGAACTTGTCACCATCCTACAGACAGATAGACAAATGTTCTGACAGACTAATTAATAGATAGACCAAATATGTGCAAGTAGATAGACAAATATAAATATAATTATATGTACATGTATATATATAATTATAATTATATATACATACATTCATACATACATACATACATACATACATACATAAATACATACATACATACATACATACATACATATATACATACTTACATACATACATACATACATACATACATACATACATAAATACATACATACATACATACATACATACATACATACATACATACATACATACATACATACTTACATACATACATACATACATACATACATACATACATACATACATACATACATACATACATGTACATGCATACATTATATACATAATATATATGTACATACACAATAAACGTACATACATATATGCACTTACTCTTGAAGTACAGATGACCTCTTTAAGTTGTATATTCATCCAATTATCACAGTTTACTAAATGCCCATTGTAGGTTTCACCGTTTTTTAATTCTACCAGCTGGTAAGACAAGAATCCACACTCATATACACATATATACATATCAATAATATTAATAAAATATTTATGTATGTATATTGCTCAATTTATGAACAGTCAGTAAGTAAACTGTATATGATTATATCGAACATTTAATAAAAACTTGTTTGTCAGTTTTAAAAGTATATATCACTAAGCTGACATATTGGAATTGAAACACATTTTGAGAGTCAAAAAAATCATTTATTTTGAATATTATGGAATACAATAATTAATGGATAATTATTGTATATAATACACATTATATATAATATTGTGTATTATATAATAAATATTGTATATATATATATATATATATTTCTGTATGTGATTGCAAAAGGGTGAGGCCCATAGCAACTAAATGCTATAATAATATGGGCGCCACCCTACAATACACACAAAACAAAGAATACATACAGACCTAATATTTATGCATGCAAATATCCATTGCATTACATCATACATTCAACTTAAGGGTTTTGTTACTATAAATAGTACGTTAATGGATTGTGGTTATGTTACTATTTATAGTAGTTGCTTATTACAGTTAATTAATTAATACTGTGGGACGTAACATCGTTAAATAAAATTAATTAATCGTACGCTATATATACCATAGGATTATCCTGTGCAGCTTTCAGTAATGATAATGGCAGCTGTAAATGAAAGAATGTTACTAGGAGAATTAAAAAAAATTGATAGACTCACCATTTTTTTTTGTATACTTTGTTATAATATGCGGAGTTATACGAGTTGTAGATTAGTATATCTAGTTATGGCCAAACGACAGAGTGAAGACAAGGATTTACACGAAAATGTTGTTGTTGAGAAGAAGAGAGCTAAGCTGGACTTGCAAGAAGTGAGAATTAACAGAAAGTATCTTGACTCTAGTTCAATGATCTTTAAGAATATACAAGAAAACTGGAAGTGAGCACGTGGGTGGGCGTGGTTTAATAATTGTATGTATGTATGTATGTATGTATGTATGTATGTATGTATGTATGTATATATGTATGTATGTTGTATGTACATGTATGTATGTATGTATGTATGTATGTGTATGTATGTATGTATGTTGTATGTACATGTATGTATGTATGTTCATAATTAATGATGTACATATGTGTAAGTGTGATCATATGTATGTATGCACGTATGAATGTGTGTATAATGTACATAGGTGTGTAATGTGTAATTTTTATGTGATTATGTGTGTAACATACTATAATATAATGTATATATACTTAATATTGTAATAAGTTGAATATAGTACGTATGTATATATATATATATATATAATTATATATATATATATATAAATTCAGTTCTCAAAATAACGTCCAGCAATTTGTCATTTTCCATACATTTTGGCTCTTTGTCTGAACACAATTACATTTGACTGGACCTGATTAGTTATAAAGTACCTCACAGCTAGCCTGGTTATAATTATCAGTCAAGAGCAGTCATGGCCTAGTGGGTTACTTCTGTATCTTATAAGCTATAAATGGGTGACCAGCAGTGGTTTGTGACATTTACCTTTTTCAACAAAATTCACAACTTGCTAGTTAAATATTGTTTTGTCCAGATGTTTCCAGGTGGACGCTTTCAAAAACAATTTCGATCACTGATCTACGTATTATCACCGATTAACTAAATCTATTCAGTGCTATTAATAATTTATTAATAATATTATTAATAAATTATATATAAGTATCAGACTAATGTACACAAGATTACATAATCATAGACCATGTCTGGAGTAGATTAAAGAAAAGTAGACCACACAGGATATTACATGTATATATGTAGGAAGTTACCTGTATATACATTGTATATGTACAATTTATTAAATAATTATATAATTATAATTATAATTATAATTATATATATATTTTGATTTCAATTCCCATAGGAACAACACGAAAGCTAATTCAGGTCACTGTCGTGTGTGTACCTAAATGTACGTACATTCATATGTGAAATGTTCATTTTACAGATTACGTTGTTACTGATCCTTATCTGTGCTGTGTTCTGTCTGATTTTATCAGTAGTGGTGACAGTGATGGTTGCCATGGTTACCATGATGTTTTCATTGATGAATTAAAAATGGAACTCTTAAAATTGAAATTTTGTGAAAAAAGTAACGATCTTTATCAGTTTAAACAGGTGCTATAATTATAACAAATGTACAGCTGCTGTATTAAAAACACACATATACACAAACACATTTTTGATGATCCTACGTAATTTAGTTATTTTCACCATCCATAAATGTATGTACTTGTCCATTCATTCATTCATCTACTCACCGATTGATACAATATAAATATTCATCTATCTATCTGTCTGTCTATCTATCTATCTATCTATCTAATTATCTATATCTATCTGTATCTTTCCTTCTATGTATCTAACACTATCTATCTATCTATCCATCAATTGATCCAACAAACCATTCATCCATTCATCCATCCATCCATCCATCCATCCATCCATCCATCCATCAATCCATCCATTCACCCATCCATCCATCCATTCATCCATCCATCCATCAATCCATCCATCCATCCATCCATTCACCCATCCATCCGTCCATGTATATCTATCTACTTATATCCATCTCTCTATGTATCTAACATTATCTATCTATCTGTCCTTTCATTCTAATCATTTATCCATTATTCTTCTCAGTCAGATGACCTGGTGATGTTTAATATTCCTCATATCATGGAATTCAGGTATATAATTAATTATTAATGGAGATCTGTCTATTGATCTATATGCTCTGCCTCTTCTTTTTCCACATAATTTAAATTCTTCTTACAGGAAACTCTTACAAGTGCATGTGTTACCATGGTTACGGGACTTGACTGGTATTCAATTATCTGAGACTATTGATATGACTTGTTCCAAATATGAATACACAGGTAAATATAGATACACACATACATACACACATACATACATGCATAATTATATACATATTTAGTTACAAATTGATTTCAATGGGTTTTCAAATCTCAGACTGATATATTCTTTTCTTCAGATCGTCTTCTCTGCCATGATGATGAATTACAGGGAAGAAGAATTGCTTTCATATTTTACTTGGTACCTCCTTGGACTAAGGAAGATGGAGGTAAGAATGTTTCCAACTGTCTGTCTATCCAATTATCTATCTATCTATCTATCTGTCTATTTATAATATATCCTTCCATCCATCCATTCACCCATCCACTCATTCACCCATCCATCCATCTATTTATCCATCTATCTATTTGTCTGTCATCTGTCATTATAGGTAGTTTGGATTTATATAGTGTTGATGGTAAGCTAGTAAAATATTAATTAGTGTATTTATGTAATGATAATTAATACATAATGAGTGTGGCTATGAATATTTAATCACATCTGTTTAGAGAATGGTCAACCGAAATGTGTAAGTCACTCAATTGTACCAGCTTGGAACAATTTTGTATTCTTTGAAGTTAATCCAGTGTCTTATCATCAGGTACGCATGTATGTATGTATGTATGTATGTATGTATGTATGTACGCATGTATGTATGTATGTACGTATGTATGTATGTATGTATGTACGTATGTATGTACAATGTACATATGTATGTATGTATGTATATATATATATATGTCTGTACATGTACTTATGTGTGTAACTGTGTATATACGTACATGTATGTGTGTATGTATGTGTGTATGTATGTACATGTATGTATGTATATATGTGTGTATGTACGTATGTATGTACATATACTTATGTATGTATGTATATATGCACATGTATGTATGCAGGTATGTATTTATGTATGTGTATGTACATGTATGTATTATAAGTACATGTATATATACATATAATTATAAATTAGGTATCAGAGGTTCTCACTATGGATAAAACCAGATTATCTATTAATGGTTGGTTTCACGGTCCTTCTGTACCTCGTCAATCTCCAAACAGTGAAAAAAGTCCAGAATTTTTATATCCTTTGGAACTACCAGTAAATATATGTATGTACATACTGTATACATGTATGTATCTATCTGTGTGTTCATTTATCTATCTATGTATGTGTCAATGTATCTATCTATCCATCTACTTGTATCTATGTATCTACCTATCTATCTATCTGTGTACTTATGTATCTATCTATCTATCTATCTATCTATCTATCTATTTATTCATATATTCATGAATAGCTTGAAATTTTAGACGAGTGGATTAATCCAATGTATTTGGATATTGGTGTTCATACCCAGATCCAGGAACAGTTTGAGGATGAGTCTCAGATTCAACTCCCAGACTTCCTACTGGTAAATAACAACTCACTATAATATAATATGCATATACACTACTGTTCTTAAAATATTTAACAGGAAGAGAAATATCAGCTGGTGTGCAAAGAATTACAATCTACTCATGACTGTTGGATCAAGAAAGGTCCACCTAATAAAAGGTATTCTATTGAACATACATGCATGCATACATGTATGTAATTCATATGTATAACACTGTTTTTGATAAGCTCGTATGACACACCATTGACCCAAAGAGCTTCTTATTTGACACTGCAAAGTTCTGTCTTTGGGCCAGTGCTACAGTTAATTATGATTATATTGTCACTAACAGCATTAACTATTTGTTAATTGGCTATTCCCAATGGTGCACACACTAACCATTGCTGAGCCAATTTAGCCCATGCTTCAAAACATATCAAAAACTCGTATGTACATGTATACATACATACATGTAAAGTGAAGGTCAAGCAATAATGCACTCACTTTTGGCTCATTACTGTAAATGGTATATTGAGGTATGAATGATTACCTCTACTGGGGTTCCAATTTCCCCCTTCATTTCAAATCCCCATTCACTTTGATAGTAACATTTAATAATACAGCCACACATACATAAATATATATATTCCTAATGATTTCACTATCCACAGGTGTATTCACATCTTTGATAAAGGAAAGCTCCCTCTTTTGTGTAGTGAATTTCTAAATCTCCTCTATTCTGAACCCTTCTGTCTGCTTCTATCTCACCTCACTGGCCTGACACTTTCATATCGAGTCCTCAAACCAGATCCCACCACCTGTGAAGACGAGAACCAGGGTGGTGGAAATAATGAACTAGAACTTGAAAACTCAAAAGAAAGCACAGATTGTCGTTCGTGTTGCTATGGTAACATTCATCTATGGCAACCAAGCAGCTACACACTGATGAGCGATACATCACCCAATCAAAATGAATTTATCCTGGAGTCTTTTTTATTTTTCAATGCTGATAGTGAGTGACGTTATATAATAATACATACTTAAATTGAAGGCAGTATCATTGTAAGTGTTGTATGCTGTTTAGTTATGTGGATGGTTGTGGTTTTGTTACTATAAATAGTGGATGGGTTGTGGTTTTGTTACTATAAATAGTAGACGGGTTGTGGTTTTGTTACTATAAATAGTGGATGGGTTGTGGTTTTGTTACTATAAATAGTAGACGGGTTGTGGTTTTGTTACTATAAATAGTGGATGGGTTGTGGTTTTGTTACTATAAATAGTGGATGGGTTGTGGTTTTGTTACTATTAATAGTGGATGGGTTGTGGTTTTGTTACTATAAATAGTGGATGGGTTGTGGTTTTGTTACTATAAATAGTAGACGGGTTGTGGTTTTGTTACTATAAATAGTGGATGGGTTGTGGTTTTGTTACTATAAATAGTGGATGGGTTGTGGTTTTGTTACTATTAATAGTGGATGGGTTGTGGTTTTGTTACTATAAATAGTGGACGGGTTGTGGTTTTGTTACTATAAATAGTGGAAGGGTTGTGGTTTTGTTACTATAAATAGTAGTGACTGCTACATGAAGAAACTATCAGTTATACTTAGTGATAAGTTCAGACCCAGACCCAGCCTGCATATTTATCCAGAATCCAATTATGATATATTTTAGGGATGATGTTTCTTCACAGCACCTATCTATCAGAACACCCCTGTTCCGTAAAAAAAGTGATATTTCATTCATTGTGCATTTGAAGTCTATTAATACTAGCTAGGTAATTACTCTCGCTACAAAGCATAGGCAGAAAGGTATGGTAATTGCTTGAGAATACTACTTCTGCAAAATGCATCTTGAGCCTTTACACACATGCAATAATGATCCAGATGAATGTGGCCATTATGATTATTAATAGTCTTTCAATCAATCAATCAATCAATCAATCCATGTTCTTATAGATTGGTTTTCTGAGTTTGGTGGAGTTAGTACTTATATAGTAAGAGATGAGGATGAACAGGTTAGCTGTGTAAATACATATACATTATTGCTACCATGGCAACCATTGGATGTGGTTAAGTGTATATGCATGTACAACTTGCATACACCTCATTAAAAATTCAATTGTTAAATCATATATTATATAAACCATGGCAGGTTGGTGCATGTCAGATATACCACCTGCTGGTATTCAGAGGTTCATATGGAGACATACCCTCAGCCCTATAGACAAGCCTTGGACCACATAATCACCATAACCAGTATATCAACATCCTAACTATACATACATACAGGCTCAATAACCACCACTTTTTACCAGGTATTGCGTAATAAAATAACACTTTTAGAAGGTGTTATGTAATAAAATAATGATTAGCTAGGTCTATATTGTGGTTAATTGTTTTTAATCTTTTCAACAGCTTTTATCTGTGGTACCTTGTAGCAACTCGTTATCTCTGGTTTTTAAAGACAAAGAGACCCTCAGCTACATACAGTATATAAATCACAGAGCAGGATTGAACAAATATCATACAACAATGATGATGTATAAAGAACAAGATCAGGAGGAGGAGGAGGAGGAGGAGGAGGAGGAGGAGGAGGAGGAGGAGGAGGAGAAAGAAGAGGAGAATTGAGATGGTTTTTGGATATTTTGTAGTGTGATATAATTACATTTAATAAAGTATTTTTTTTATGATTGTACGTCTTTGAGACCAAAATAGATATCATCTTGACTAATATTGAGTCGTATACGTCTATGTATATCACCACGTCCAGTCTCCACCAGTAGTAAACGAATGGCTGCTAATTGGACACACAATGATGACGATTCTGATGGGGTGATTTGGGGATAGCCTGAGTGATGGGAATAAATAATAATTTTATATGATGGAAATTGGATACTTCATACCTTGTAATCTACAAATGTCACCTACTTGATTATAAACCTGAGGGTTGCATGTACATGTACATGTATGTATGTATGTATGTACATGTATAATGTATGTATGTATGTATGTATGTATGTATGTATGTATGTAGGTATGTATGTAGGTATGTATGTAGGTATGTATATAGGTACATGTATGTAGGTATGTATACATGTAGGTATCAGACTAAGGTATGTATATACGTATGTATGCATGTGTGTATGTATGTATGTATGTATGTAGGTACATGTATGTGCATGTAGGTACATGTATGTGCATGTAGGTACAAGTATGTAGATATGTATGTATGCATGTAGGTATGTATGTATGTATGTATGTACATTGTACATGTAGGTAGGTAGATAGGTTTGTATTTACGTACATCTTTCAATGTAGTTTCTTCTAGTCCTGTTCTTTTCAATTCTACAATTACAGCTTGTAAGAATAGTTTTTGGTTAAATGAACAGTTCCTAAAAATGAAAAATATAATAATACATGTGAATATACAGTATCATGTTACTAAACACACAACAATGAACACATACATGTAACAGTATCTATTACAACACACTGAACACATACTGTACATGTACACACATGTACTACACATAACACACTGAACACATACATGTACATGTAACAGTATCTATTACAACACACTGAACACATACTGTACATGTACACACATGCATAACACACTGAACACATACATGTAACAGTATCTATTACAACACACTGAACACATACTGTACATGTACACACATGTACTACACATAACACACTGAACACATACATGTACATGTAACAGTATCTATTACAACACACTGAACACATACTGTACATGTACACACATGTACTACACATACATGTAACACACTGAACACATACATGTAACAGTATCTATTACAACACACTGAACACATACTGTACATGTACACACATGTACTACACATAACACACTGAACACATACATGTACATGTAACAGTATCTATTACTAAACACTGAACACATACTGTACATGTACACACATGTACTACACATAACACACTGAACACATACATGTACAGTATCACACACAACACTGAACACATATATGTAACAGTATCTATTACTAAACACAACACAGGTGATGTACACATATGACATACATGTACATGTACATGCATAGTATCATATTACTTCACACCTAACACAGTGAACACATACATGTACCAATATTACCACATAGACACACAGACAAACACAGACAGACACACCTGATAGCCATCACCATAGGAGAAGCAAACATCTCGTTAACAGCAGCATTAACATGTAACATTCCAACATAAGATGACCCTGGAGATCTTCTTAGCTGTGGGGAACTCTTGGTAATTTTTCTTTGAGCAATCTCCACTGCTCTTCTACATATATCTAACGCTCGTCTTGCATCTCCGGAGACAGCTGCTACTTTCCTTGAGGCTAATATGATTGCATCTGTTTCAAATATTTTGAGTCCTGTCATTCTTGATGTTACAATCTCTTGTAATTGTTGAAATGTGTATGGTTGAAATGTCAGTCTAGTGAGGCCCTAATGATGTAATATGAGTTTATGTACACGTAACTATGTATATGTGTGTATGTTTGTACATCGAGTGTATCATAGTATGTACATTGTATTTATGCATGTGTGTATGAAACCTAGCACAATACTATAATGACATGTACATGTATGTATGCAAGATGTACAGTGTATGTTTGTGACTCTGTGTATGTACATGTATGTATGTATGCAGGACTTTGTAGGTATATGTACATGTATGTATGTATGTATTAAGGCTGGGAAAAAGGTAGGAATATTCGAACCTTCGTTCGTTTATTCCGCATTCAAAGCTAAATTTCTCCCTTCGAAGCTTTGCTGCCACGCCCACTTCAATGTTTGCACATGCACACTTTTGCAATCTAAATGTGTGGTTAAAATTGTGGGTGTGTCCAAGAAAATGTGTTGTTGGCTGTTTCTGCTTAATTTTTCATTCAAACAATGCTAGAAATAGTGACAGGAACAAGACTAGTACTTATTATGAAGCAATAATCCAGTTTTGGAGGCATTATATTGCCAAACAAGGTAAGAGCAACGTTGATAAAAACACGTGCGAATCTTCGTTCATTTTTCTCGACGAAGCTTTGAAGGTTGTTTTTCTACCTTCGTCCCAGCCCTAGTATGACTCTGTGTATGTATGTATGTATGCAGGACTTTGTAGGTATATGTATGTATGTACGTACGTATGTATGTATGTATGTATGTATGTATGTATGTATGTATGTATGTATGTATGTATGTATGCATGCATGTATGTATGTATGTATGTATGCAGGACTTTGTAGGTACACGTATATACATGTATTTACGTGTACATGTATAATATACAGCATTATATTCTATTTACCAGTCTACTTGCAACTCTGTTTATCATCATCCTCTCCGGTAAGTCCATAGTGTTAGCTACAGCTAATACTATAAGCTTAGTATATGCATGAGTAGGCCAGTCAAACAGGTTATACAAGATTGACTGCTTACGGGTCCATAGTAAATCCAACTAATACATAAGACAGAGAGATGAATATACTTACATAGATTTAGGTGCTAGTGTTGTTTTAACTATAATTAAAACCCCTTTTAGTAAGGCATTGTGACTTTTAGTTAACTGAACTATAACTAAATTACAAGTCTATTGTAATAACTATAACTAACTAAAATGAAAATTGGTCACTTCAGTTAGTTAACTAAAACCCTTTTAGTAAGCCTAATATTATATTAGTTAATTAACTATAACTATACTACTATAGCTAAAAGTGGTCATAGTACTAAAACAACACTAGTAAGTATTGATGTGTAGTATACATGTACAGGTATATACTGTACCTCATCGGCAAGGAGGACTATATTTTGTCTCTTTTTCTTCCCACGAACAGAACCACAAAAATATTCTTCTAAGATAGCAGCTGCCTTATCTGCAGTGGTTTTCTCACCCGTTAGTTGCTGGAGATAGACAAAGATGAGTGAAGACAAATGCAACAACATATATAGAGAAAAAAGTATCCCTATGACTGCTTTGTGGTGTCCAACATTCAGTAATCATGACTGACTTTATCATGCCTGAAACACAACAGCCTATTTTAGTTATCTACTCTCCTTATTTTTTAAAGGATCTTGTAAAACATATATAGGCTACTGAGACAGTATTAAGTATATACTGGATAAACAGCACTAAATGCAATGTAGAATCCAACCACCACTCTAAATATCCTGGGCAGAACACTGTATTAAGCACCACGATCACATCCATTAATTGACCAAGCCCCCCCAGAATGATGAGTGTATTATTAATTAGTTATTAATTACATTTACCTTCAAAATGGCTACATAAGCTTGACGTGGTTCAGTGAGTCTCATACCATTAATTTCTATAAACTTGAAATCTGGAATTTCTCCGGTAGAAGCAGCATTTTGAAGATGTCGAGATACTTCAAGAACAGTTGCTGTCTTTCCGGTTCCAGGAACACCAGATATGTACATACAACTAAGGAAGAGAGAGAAATGGAAAGAGACAAGATAGAGAGAGATGGAGGGCAAGAGACACAGAGAGATGGAGAGAGAGGAAGGAGAGAAGTAGAACTGGAAAGATAATACATGAATGGAGATGAAATGAACTCACCCTCCAGTATTCTGGAGTAATTTCCCTTCTACAAATGAAAATATATTTATAAATTCATTTTCACGACACGTAATGGAATCAGGAGTTGCGGAAACATGTAATCTACATGTAAATAAATAAATCCAAAATAATGTAACTATAAATACAATTAAGGGTTTTGAAAATTAGAATCTTTGTTCAGTTGGCTAAAATTTTCCCTGTGAAGCATTGCAGCCACACCCACTAATATGTGTGTGGATGTACACTCTAAATGTGAGGCTAGAAAAGTTGAGGCCGTGTTGCTGGCTGCTTCTGTCTCATTTCTCACTCCAGTGATGGTACAGGAACAAGACTAGTACTCATTATAAAGCAATAATCCAGTTTTGGAGGCTTTCTATAGTCAATCAAGGTAAGAGCAACATTGATAAAAACACGGGTTCATTTGTTTTTAATGATGTTGTTTTCTAACCTACATCCCATCTCTACAACACACATGTAATTATGTGAACAAATTTTTCAATTATGGTAACTAAATGTATAACAAATAAGTCTTCGTAAATATTGGTACTTCTGAAATTGGTTGCTAAGGTAACATAGTTTGAAGGTGTATGTGCATGCACATGCACATTCATTAGTGTTTCATTGGGGGAGGGGCAATATGCAAACCATAAAGGGTTGAGGTTATCGTCTGGTTGTCATGGTTACTTAATGCTTCTACACATTTGCCCAAGTCAAGTTTCGCCCGCAAATTTTAGCTAGTCAGCCCATTTTCTTTGGGCGATTGTATAGTGGGCACAGAAAGTATCTCTTATGCATAACCAATGCATACAGTTTGTGCTCATATCCCAGTGGCCCCACCCATAATTGGTCAAGCCAAAGCCTGACCAGCCCTGCCCAGTATAGGATACTCTAATATAGCAGTATCAACCTCTCAAAACATCAATATTTACCTTTCTTTAACAGACTCAAACATTTTTTCCTCCTTCCTCATTTTCTGTTGTTTTGAACGTCTAGCTGGTATGGATGAAACTACCTCACTTTTTTTGGATGTCGGTTTTTTATTAACACGCCTACTAGACTGTGAGGTGTCATCTTTGGGTACCTTAGTTTGGGGGATCATCATATCATCAGAAAACATTTTACGAGAATGCGATGTACCCTTTCGCTTTCTTGGAAAGGGCTCTTCATCTTCATCTTCACTCGATGAGTAATCATTATCAATGTCTACAACTTCCTTTAGAACATTATGTAATTTAAGGTTCTTTCTCACGTGATTGGCTGATTTTAAATTTTCCAGTGACCTAACTTCTGGAGTCATCTCTGCTAATCGAGAATTTTCAGCATGACTAAGAGTATTGGTTTTTGAAAGAGCTTTTAAATTTAGCTTCAGTGTCTGATTAAAAGAGGGTGTGGTCTTTTTCGAGACATTTACATGTAACTGATGTTTGCTTGTTGATTTACAAGATCTTCTAGGTAGACATTTTGTTGGGACTGAGAACGAACTGACACACATCTTTTTCATTGCTTGTGGAGTTTTAAAACTGTTGAGTCGAAGTGATTTTCGAGGAGGAGATTGATCATAGCCGTGCACCTGATGGTTACTTCGATGGCGTTTCCTTGTACTCTGTCTCAAAGGAATGTAATCTTGTGTATTCATGGGAGTTCTTACAGTAGGTGAAGGGTTTTCGTCTCGTAAAGTATTTAAAACAGGACTGAGTCTATAGCTCTTGGTATCAAGAAACCAACGACACTTGAGTGATTTCAAATCACAACGCTCTGTTTCATCTGAGTCATCTTCTAACTCATCAATACCAACATTTTCAACAATAATAGGTAAAAATAAACAGGTTATTGACAAACGTTCTGTAGTATTCGAGAAAATGACCTCATTTGTTGTGTGTGGAACGTCCACTTTCTGTTTTATGTGAACAGCCGTTTCTTCAGGCCAGTAATACCATTGAACTTTAACCTCTTTATCACCAGTGAAAAGGTTCTCGTACAACTCCATAATTTTACAAATGTAGTTATGATCCTCAATGTGACTTTGAACATATACCGAGTCCCCAATTGAAACAATCATATCCTCAATACTTACCGATCTAATCGTTAAAAAATATAGTTATAATAATTGCTCCATAGTGTGAATAGTACAAGACACAAACCTATAATGATGTGCTCCATCTCGTATCTCACCCTCTCCTATCCATTTGTACACTCTCTCTTGTGTTCTCCCTCTAGGCATGTTCTCTCCCTCCAAATTAGGCGCCTAAAAAAAATGGGGTCACGTGATTTACACGTGTAGACAAATGCAGGCGTATCCCCTTTTATTTTTGTGTGCGTATACAAGTGATGGCTGCTTTCTAAAAGGTCAATAGGATATCCTCTTTGTAGTACAAAAGAGGTTTTATGCTTTATTAGTCTTTTAAGGCATAGTAGGGCTTATTTAGTGGTACTACTCCAGAACTTTCTCATTGCATTTTTGCTGCAATTATTTGGGGGAGATCTTCAATCCAAGATGGCGAACACAGGTGGTCTTCCAGAGATCATGGTCAGCTCTGATGATGAAGAAGAAGAAGAGGTTGAGGTCAGTTCTGGTTGGTATGTAAGGTTTCTTCCTCAATTCATTAACAAATACCACAATTAAATCATCCCTCGCATTTCCTAGTATATATAATTATATATACTCGTATATAATATTGTATAAGTTCTAATGGTCCTGTTCTTTTAAATTTGGATTGCATTTGTTTGAGATCTACAACTAGTAAAAATTACTCCATACTATTTATTGGTGAGTAATTCTGTGGTATGTACATATAGGAATTCTATTGAACACTTGGTATGCCCCTAATATTTAATCTAATTTGTGTAAGGTTAGAGTTATTTTTGAGTCATTGTTATCAACTTCCCTGGTTACTCTGTGGTAGTATGTTGCTGTATCAAGTCTAGCTGGTTTGTGTGTGTATTTCTTTAATAAATAAAAATGGAGACATGGTATGAGGTGAGACAGACAGATATATATAGATAGATAGATTATTGATAGACAGTTGCATGTTAGTTGGTAATAGCTACTGTGTTGGCTAACTAATTACAAGTGAATGGTATTGTTTGTCTATTTAAGAATCAGTTTTTCATAGACACTAGTCTATCTGTTTCCTGTGTTTCTGGGATAAAGTTGCTGTTTTTAAAGTATATATATATATATATATAATTATTATCCATATGTATATTGAATATACATGCATGTATATACAATAGTATACATGCATGTATATTGGATACACAGTAATGTTATTATACTTGTCTGTTCAAACTAACTGATTTTACCCAATTAGTGTTGTGTATGTAACTCTGAATATTGAACATTTTATTTCACTAAGATGAGTGTCTCCAGTAAACAGCTCTTATTTACCTACTTAATCTAGCAACACCTTGTTGGAACAGCATTATTAGAATTACATGTTATATTACAAGGTATGAACTTGTTTATGCTAAACTAACTATCAAACTTTTGTACTTGTGATTAGCCTCTGTATCCATTTCTTTTAGTGTGTTACTATTTTTAGAAATATCATAACATCTTTCTTTCTGATAATTATCTTGTGTTTATTTTGTACATAAAAAAACATCAAATATGAGATGCACTTAACAACAAACATGTTGTTATTATGATTGGCCTTCTTTAAGTGTAAGATACAAGATTTGATTGTTAATCTAAGATAAGGTCAATATATTTCATTATCTGAGAGTGAGCTAGATCAGCTAGTTATAGTTAACACACAGTGGAATCCCTCTAATCTGGATACTGTTGGGGCAAATATGAGTGTAATGATTACAGGGGTTTCCTCATTTCAGGGTGTCCTCATTAGACGGGTTTCACTGTGCATTTATATGAGGAAGGCAACTGGTTGTGTCAACTGGTATTTAGAAGTTTATTCACGTACATAGTCATGACGAATAATGGATACTTACATTCTATAAAATTGTTATAGAAATTAAAAGATTTGATTACCAGTACACGAGTTGTCTGACGTTTTTGGTGGGTGGGGGTTGAGTGTGGAGGTTTGAAGTTATAAATGTAATTATTATATTTTTAATAATAAATTGTTGTTTAGAACACAAGTTTGCAAGTTGTTTTATCATAGCCAAATTCTGAACACAACTACATAATATATTGTGATACTACAATTTATAAATGGAGGAGTTTAACTAACATTTTGTTAACAACTAGTCATTCATGCAAACAATAATAATTCTGACACTCCTCTGTGTAATGAGATGTATTAGATACCTTAGGAGTTGAATGATGCGTTGATTGTGGTGAGGTTGCCTTCAACAACTAGTTTGCTGTGTTGATACAGAACGAGGCTCTGTGACTCTGTGTGATATAATATAGTATTGTAATGTGTTAAGTGTGTGAGGTTGCCTTCTATATCTTCAACAAATGAATCTGGTTTATGAACTATCTTGATGCTGTGATGTATATATCTATATTATATATGTGTATATTGTGTTGTACTAAGAGGCTGAAATTACCTTGTTGTATATATTTAGCAGAAGACAAAATATATATCTCATTACAGAATAAAGCTACTAGTCACAACACAGCACTTAGTAGATTTAATAGCGTGATCAAGTAATTTATACACCACATGTACATGTACATGTGATTTGCTAGTAAAGTTTACTGTATTCTTTGTGTACGCGTGTAGCATTACTGGTACTAATTTATCATAAACATGTTTACATCATAGTTAATATGTATTCATTAGTGTTACTTGTTATGTCATTTTACATATTACCAACCATACATGTGTCCTGTTTACAATCAGAGGCCCATAGACTAGCCTTATGTAATTCCTCACATAGAATTTAGACATTATTTCTGCATCACATGATATATAGTTAGCCAATATACTAACATACACACATGTATACATACAGAATCTCTGTAGGTGGCCTTTTAATTTAATATCCATGTTATGGAATGTTATGTATGCACTATGTTTGGTTCATTGGACTAATGATTTTGTTTAACGCATCATTTAATAAATATTCATAACTTCTTGTTCAAGTGACACCTTCATATATTAATATTCATGAATATAATTCTCAAAGCTGTGTGGTCTCATATCTCAGACTTGACCTAGCAGGATGGCAAGTCTTGTATCCATTCTGTTGTTTAACTATAACTAAAAATCATTTCATAAGGTCTTTAACGAAGTAGTCAGTTAACTAAAACTAAATCTTGTTTATGAAGCTTATAGTGAAATCATCCATGTAACCTTTAATTGTACCCAAAGCTAGACATACTATGCAGTTAATTGTCATGTTAAAACAACATTATAGTATGTATTATCCAGTCACACGAGTAATTAGATGATGGTATATACTGTGTTTTGGGAAGCCATAGTTTATAATCAGATTCAGTTAAAGTTGTTTACCAGTCGTTTAGCCTTACAACAGTTGTGGTTTAATTAATTGGCTCCTGCTAGCATCATGTGCTAGCATCATGTGCATATACTATATGTATATGTATATGTATACTACACATGAGGCAACCATTTAGTGAAGTGCTTGAAGCAGCACTTGGTTTAAGCACAAGTACATGCTTCAATGTACTAGTCAGTGCTCTATCCACACTGATAGGGACTGATTGGGACTGGTTGGGAATAACCACCTCTCAGATGAATTAACCACCTCTCTGATAATATGTATATAGGCTATTGAGACAGAATTAAGTATATACTGGATAAACAGCAAATTAGCCATCACTCTTAATATCCTGCTCTTAATCACTAATTCAAACACTTTGAAACATAACACTTTTTGTCTTTTTAGATAAACAATTCTTTCAAACCAAAAAGTCAATTTTTATAGTTACATGTACATGTATATTGTAAGTTGTGTCCACAAATCTGCACCTTTCTGTCTACCTGTTATTGAAGATCCTCTCTGCAGGAGAAGTGTACAAATGACTTGCAGCCTGTCTACTTACAAAGTGCTACAAAGCTTTTATATAGTCTTTAAGTACAAATGTTTGTGAAAGATATATACTCCAGACATCTCCAGTACAAGTACTCAAGTGCTTGCGTGTCTGCATGGTCACATGTACACCTCATCACGAGATACTAACTACCCGGGATATTTAGAGTGGTGGTTGGATTCTAACTTGCATTTAGTACTGTTTACCTAGTATATACTTAATACTATCACAAGAGCCTCTCATAGTGTATGTATTATCTGAGAGGTGGTTAATTCATGCTTATTCCCAACCAGTGTGGGCAGAAGACCAGTGTGGGCAGAACACCATTAGTTAAACTGTCTACTAAATATACACACTGTATGTTGTTATATTATTAACACTTATAATTATAATATATTACATGATATATGTAAATTTAATTTTAACACTTACTAAAGTAACCATGTTGTAAACAGCTGGTGTATGGAACCACAAATAATAACTGAGGTATGGTGGTTTTTCTTCTTAATCTAATCTTGGTTACTAAATTATGATATACACACCATCAACAGATAACTTGTTGTAATTGTGATAAACACAACACATAGTATGTTATATATACTGTTTACAGAAAGACTAGATAGTGGTTTGAGGCTAATGTGTTAAGGTTTGTGGTATATATACACTCAGCTTCTAGTAGCTGAAGCACAAGATACACACACACACACACACACATATATACATGTATATATATATATATATATATACATGTATATATATATATATATATACATGTATGTATTTTTAGTGTTGTGTTAGTTAACTATAACTAAATTACAACTTACAAGTCTATTGTAATAACTATAACTAACTAAAATGAAAATTGGCCAATAATGTGTACTTTTAGTTAGTTAACTAAAACCCTTTTAGTAAACCTCATACTTCCTCTCATTGGCTTTTAGTGATTGTACTTTTAAAATAATTTTTGTAATATAATTTCATTTACTATAGCATTGGTTTACTTCATGCTGATCTATAGCTGAAAACTCATGCTTGCGTTTTTCTCTGTGCTACGTCCATTAACCAGGCCAACTTCCTTAACTACTTACATACATATATACGATGTACACATGTATGTGAGTTGGCCATTATGTAATTACAAATAGATTAGTTATGTAATCAGGGGTGACCCAGGCCATAGAAAAACATGTATTTCATATGATCTTATGTTACAATCATTACATTTGGTTATGTAAAGTTTGTTCCCAACGTTGACTATTGATGTGTCATCCAGGAAGTTGAGTTGCTATTTCCAAAACTGCTAAACCACAAGAGGAAATGACTTATTTATAAAGTCTTTGTACTTCATAATGATCTCAAAATGATAATGAGATACATGTATGTACTATAGTATATCATAAGGTTAATACATGATTATACTGTAACTCAATAACTTATATGTACTATAGTGTATAGTTTAATGTCATAAGGTTAATACATGATTATACTATAACTCAATAACTTATATGTACTATAGTGTATAGTTTAATGTCATAAGGTTAATACATGATTATACTGTAACTCAATAACTTATATGTACTATAGTGTATAGTTTAATATCATAAGGTTAATACATGATTATACTGTAACTCAATAACTTATATGTACTATAGTGTATAGTTTAATGTCATAAGGTTAATACATGATTATACTATAACTCAATAACTTATATGTACTATAGTGAGTAGTTTAATATCATAAGGTTAATAGTGAACTTAATACATGATTATACTGTAACTCAATAACTTATATGTACTATAGTGTATAGTGTGATGTCATAAGGTTAATACATGATTATACTGTAACTCAATAACTTATATGTACTATAGTGTGTAGTTTAATATCATAAGGTTAATACATGATTATACTGTAACTCAATAACTTATATGTACTATAGTGTATAGTTTAATGTCATAAGGTTAATACATGATTATACTATAACTCAATAACTTATATGTACTATAGTGTGTAGTTTAATATCATAAGGTTAATACATGATTATACTGTAACTCAATAACTTATATGTACTATAGTGTATAGTTTAATGTCATAAGGTTAATACATGATTATACTATAACTCAATAACTTATATGTACTATAGTGAGTAGTTTAATATCATAAGGTTAATACATGATTATACTGTAACTCAATAACTTATATGTACTATAGTGTATAGTGTGATGTCATAAGGTTAATACATGATTATACTGTAACTCAATAACTTATATGTACTATAGTGTGTAGTTTAATATCATAAGGTTAATACATGATTATACTGTAACTCAATAACTTATATATACTATAGTGTATAGTTTAATGTCATAAGGTTAATACATGATTATACTATAACTCAATAACTTATATGTACTATAGTGTGTAGTTTAATATCATAAGGTTAATACATGATTATACTGTAACTCAATAACTTATATGTACTATAGTGTATAGTGTGATGTCATAAGGTTAATACATGATTATACTGTAACTCAATAACTTATATGTACTATAGCGTGTAGTTTAATATCATAAGGTTAATACATGATTATACTGTAACTCAATAACTTATATATACTATAGTGTATAGTTTAATGTCATAAGGTTAATACATGATTATACTATAACTCAATAACTTATATGTACTATAGTGTGTAGTTTAATATCATAAGGTTAATACATGATTATACTGTAACTCAATAACTTATATATACTATAGTGTATAGTTAATGTCATAAGGTTAATACATGATTATACTGTAACTCAATAACTTATATGTACTATAGTGTGTAGTTTAATATCATAAGGTTAATACATGATTATACTGTAACTCAATAACTTATATATACTATAGTGTATAGTTTAATGTCATAAGGTTAATACATGATTATACTGTAACTCAATAATGAAGCAATGGATTGAAATTTGATATGTGCTAAAAAGAACTGGAAAGATAATTATATAGCATTCAGTTATGAACATTCTTTTGAAATCAAGATGACTTTTAAATTTTCCCGCTCTACCATTACACTGATATCATCACAATGTTTTCTATAAACAAGGATATATACACCAAACATTATCAATATACATGTTTATTATTATTTATTCCTATATCCTGTTTGTCTTTGGAACTTAAATAATTCCTAACTTGACTTTTATGATTTGAAGTTAAACAAACAATTATATTTGGAGATTTGCTGGTTTGCCATCTTACACAATAAGCTGATGAAATTTGATATCTAAGAAACGTTATGATAGCTCTTCCTGGATACCAAATATCGTATCAGTCATCTTCCATTATAACTTCTAATACAGGAAAATAAGAAATTGGTTTTTGTTCATGATCACAGATACACACATATAAAACATGAGCTGACATTGTATTGTATACAGGAGTGTAAAAATATTAATTTAAATACCAGACGTTTTGACCTATTTTCACCACTCTTGTCCTGCTCTTCATATACTTTGTACAGTTTAGTTCCAGACATTCTTTATTTGATAATGTACTGCATGACTGGGTGTATTGCATGTACATCAAACTATGTACATAGTTAGTTGATAATGTACTGCATGACTGGCTGTTTCCACACCATTAGTTATATATCACATGTACATTTAACTATGTACATAGTTAGTTGATAATGTACTGCATGACTGGCTGTTTCCACATTACTAAATATTACATGTACATGTATATTAGACTATACACATAGTTTACTTATCTCCCTATCTTTTTATACACAGTATGATGACGACCTGAATAAAACCCTTCCTTCAAACTTCAAATTCCGTCATCATCATTCTAATTCAAATATGTTAAGTCCCACTCAGAGTTACAATCCCCCTGGCTCTCATGCACCAGGATCTCCTCGTACAGCTGCTGGTTTAAAGAGAGGGAAACCGGTATCAGCATCACAGAAACCTAATATTACTAAATATCAACAAATGGGTAAAAGTGACCCAAACTTCTCTCAACAAGAGGTTAGTTGACGACATGTACACATACATGTACATGTACATGTATATACACATGCACAGTGATATATACATAGTGACACATACATAAATGTACATGTACATATATAGTGGAACCCCTCTATTTTGGACACCCTTTGGACAAATATAAGTGTCCTAATTACAGGGGTGTCCTCATTTCAGGGGTGAATTTATATTAGGCACAGTTTGGGACGTTTGTAAGTGTCCTTAATATAGGGGTGTCCTCATTTCAGAGTGTCCTCAATAAAGGGGTTCCACTGTAGTCATATACTGGTACACAGTTACTCACATAATGTGGCATACACACACAAACAAATTTATTTTCATTTTTCTCATTTTTGTATCGTTTTAGAACTACATATAAGTAACATAAATATATTTATGTAATTGGTGATTAAAAAATTATGACATATATGTATGTATTTACATGTATGTACATACATTATAATTCCAAATGCCTACCCACACACATATATGTACATGTATATATAATAATAATGTATATTTACATGTATGTACATGTACATGTAATTATAATACTTGATATGATTATAATTCTGAAGTCTACCCACACATATATATTATTAATTACATGTATGTATGTACATGTACATACATATACATACGTACATATACATGTATGTACATGTACATACACGTACATACATGTACATTATAAATGTTTTAGGTGATATATGACCAGGCTTAAATTACGCACTAAGTAAATTAATTATACACATTGCACTTTCAACAAGTCATTGATCATGTGATCAGTGATGAGTGATCACAAATTCGTCATGTGACTGGTAATGAGTCATAATGTGACTAGTGATCATGTGACGTCATTGTAATGGTCTCATGTGACTTAATCATGTGACTTGTAATGGATAATTGTGTGACTATCAACTATTTATCATGTGACTTATAATAAGCTGCTGTAGAACCTATACATATACACATGTATACATTAGTAATTTTTGTTAATTATTCATGAGGTGCTTCCTAAGTCAATTAGTTCATCACATTATTATTTGTTTGTTTTTGTTTTTCCGTAAATTAAAATTCCACATACCAAACTTGTGATTAATAAACTGTTTTTTGTTGTTTTATGTTCATTAATTATTCATGAGGTGCTTCCTAAGTCAATTAGTTTATTTGTTTGTTTTTGTTTTTCTGTTACAAATATTTTAATTTAAATTCCACATACCAAACTTGTGAGTAATAAACTATTTTTTGTTATTTATTTGTTATAGGCCATGATATATAGTCCTGAAGACTCTTTTGAAGATCCTCAAGAAACTGAACTATCGAACGCACTAAGAACTCTACGGTAACTTTCACATATGTCGAGATCTCTCTGTCCATCTGTCGACATCTATCTATTCTATTTCACTCACAGGTTGCCGACTAGAACTCAAAGTCTAAACCAACCTAAATCTCCTCATTCTCCTCGATTGTCTTCTCCCTCTCCTTGTAAGTATTTCTATCTATCTCTCTATTTCATACATATATCGTTCATCCTATTTAGGCGGTAGTCCTCGTACCTGGTCCCCTTCAGTTAGTAATTTTGAAAGATTTTCACATGGAAGGAGGTATGACATACATGTACACAGTGGTGTGGAAATATTGAGCTGGCTGCAGGACATGTACATGTACACTCTTGTCCTGCTCCCCATATACTTTGTATACAGTTTAGTTTCAATATACCAGACATTCACTCTGTAGATTTATCAGACAATGTCCTGTATGAATAGTTGTGATTACATGTACAAGTTCATATCCAACACACCTCTCAAACCCAAACTGCATGTGATTTACAGTTAACCTTGATTGATTAGTTTAGAGTTCAGGGTTCGGGATTCAGGATTCAGGGTTTGGGATTCTGGACAGGGTTCAGGATTCATGGTTCAGGATTCAGGACAGGGTTCAGAATTCATGGTTCAGGATTCAGGAAAGGGTTCAGGATTCATGGTTCAGGATTCAGGACAGGGTTCAGGAATCATGGTTCAGGATTCTGGACAGGGTTCAGAATTCAGGATTCAGGAAAGGGTTCAGGTTGTGTTTCGTGTGAGAGCCAGCTGCATGAGTTAAATGTAAATTGAGTCATAACGTACACAATGATTGTTTGTTTGTCTGTCCAGATCTGAAATGAGAAGATGGTCTCTTGTTTCTCAGTCGTCAGGTTATACAACATGTACTACTGACTCTCCAACCTCTCTCTCCGTAAGTTAAATAGAAACAATATAACACTTACATCATTTACATGTACCTTCCAATATCATTTTAGTCTTATCCTTCACAAGAACATATCCATCAAGACCCTCTTGTTCATAGTCAGGTATGTAATATATGTACATGTACATATTCATGTTATGTACAAGTATATATACATGTATATGTACATGTATATGTACATGTTCATGTATATATATATATATATATATACAGGTACGTACATGTTTATACTCAAGTATATTATATACATGTAGTATTGCATACCATATCGTAATATACGTGTATATATACATGTATATACATGTATATATATATACATGTATATACTTGTATATATATATATATACATGTATGTACATACTCAGGTAGAGTTATAGTTGTAAGTATTTTTGCCTCTGGTGTTAACATGTTCTTATAGTAACTCTGATAACTTTTGTGTAAACTGTGCAATGCCTGAGGTTACTATGACAACTAGTATAGTATGTTGTTGACAGTTAATTGTTGAGTAATTGCCTATTAATACATACACATGTATGTACATGTACATGTTATCATGTATTTATATACTCTCATGTATGTACATGTACATGTAATCATGTAGTTATATAATCACAAATGTACATGTACATGTACATATATGTGTACATGTACATGTAATACATGTATATCTTACCACATGTACACAAAAATCAATGAATAAATACTTGATTGTAAACACTCACTATTTGGCCACTAAGTACAGTAAGCTAACCAAGTTTGGTAAGTGAAGATTAATAATAGCTCTTCGTGGAGACCAAGTTTAGTAAGTGAAGATTAATAATAGCTCTTCGTGGAGACCAAGTTTAGTAAGTGAAGATTAATAATAGCTCTTCGTGGAGACCACATTTCATTGGCTTCCTGTACAAAATGGCTGAATACTGAGTCTTTAAATTTAAGTGATAGTTAAAATTGTTATGCAACTCCTTTTCAGCTGATAACGTAACTTCCACATAGTTATGTATAATTATATTATGGAATTATGTACAGCTGGTGTTGTTTTACGATTCACTGATTTTGATTAAATATCTGCACATTCCTAGAGCATGAAATTATGTCTAAGTTTCCATATTTGTCTGTTACCATAGTTACCGACCACACCCACTGCAGAAGATTTTGATAAATTATCTAGACATTTCAGAAGTGATAGTAGTGGTAGTAGTATTGTAATAGATGAAGACCGGACCCCACATATACAGTATAGGAATCGGACTAGGAGTCTCAGGTAGAATCAGAATGAGTTCATAAATAGTGTATATACATACATATATAAATTTTACAGTCCAGAGAGATCCCCTCGCGAGAGTCTTCTTGATCTAGATGATACTCATGTTATATTTCGGTCAAAGTTTCCACAAGCGAAATCAGAGATGGAAACTCAATTGACGTCTTTTCTAACAGAATTTTGTGAAACAGATCAGCAATATTCAGACTCAAATGTGAACTTTGGACGTCACCAGATTCTGGACTTTACAAAAGAGCTTTTAGATAAGTCTCAACAAAATCGTCTCTCAAGAGATGTGTTTTATATTTTCTCGGAGAATGTTTCTCATGCAGTTTCTGAGGTATGTTCATGTTTGTTATCCATCTATCTATCTATCTATCTACAATGTATCTATCAAGCAATCGATCCATCCATCCATCCACCATCTATTCATCCATCCATCCATCCATCCATCCATCTATTCATCCATCCATCCATCAATCCATCCATCCATCCATCCATCCATCCATCCATTCATCCATCCATCCATCCATACATCCATCCATCCATCCATCCATCCATTCATCCATCCATCCATCCATCCATTCATCTATTTCTATCATCCTCCTCCTCTCTGGAACCTATTATTGAAAATCACTTAATTTTGAGATCTCATTAATTAAATTAAACTTCCATTCTTTCCGTACATATCTACAATTTACCTGTATCTGTTTTTACGACCATAGGTTCGGGAACGGAATGGGTTTGAGTCTCCAGAACTGCAGCAAGTAGTTCGTAAGCTTTTAGCAATAATATCTAGAGTAGCTCGTCTTGTGGAGATAATGGAATTTGATCCTACTCCCATGAGCAGTAGTATGTTACAGCTGTCAGGAGATGGGCAGACTGAGGCAATTGAGTTACTTCACAAACTCTGGTCTTCTCCCATGCCTTATATTTTAAACAGGTTAAACCAGTCAGTCGAGACTTCAGAAGGTATTACCTTTGTATAATTCAATGTTCAATTGTGTATTGAATCATTTTTGGTTTTTTAGAGCCTAATACCAAATTTTCTCCTAAGGAGCGTCCAAGTTCTCTTCATCTATCATGTGAAAGTGTTGGATCCCAGGTACACACACACACTCACACACACACACATAGATAGATAGATAGACAGACAGGCAGGCAGGCAGAAATCTGACAGTTCATATTCTTCTATTTTAGATACATCCGAGAAAAGAGGATTTTGATAATATCAAAATCATCAGCAATGGAGCATATGGGTAAGTATTTAATCACCTGACTATCATGTGATTATCATGTGTGATTATCATTATATAGAGCGGTTTATCTTGTAAGACACAAACAAACCAGAAAGAGATTTGCCATGAAGAAAGTTAGCAAAAAAAGAATGATAATGAAAAAACAAGTAAGATAATTAATTAATAATTAGTTAATATTTAATTAATATTCATTAATATTTAATTAATATTTATTAATAATTAATTTTAATTAGGTTCAACAAGTGTTTACTGAACGAGATATTTTAACATTTGCGGAAAATCCTTTTGTTGTTGGTCTTTGGTGTACTTTTCAAACCAGAGTGAGTACCATAATATCTAATTATACATGTATTATTCAACTTTATTTATTCTATACTAATATTCCTAATTAACTGTAAAAATAAATGTTCTAATTATTCACAAAGAAATTATTTTTTCCAGAATCACTTGTATATGGTAATGGAATATGTTGAAGGAGGAGATGTTGCTACTCTGTTGAAAAATATCGGATGTCTTCCTCTTGAGATGGCTAGAACATATTTTGCCGAAACTGTCTTAGCTCTTGAGTACATTCATAATTATGGTATAATACACAGAGACCTGAAACCTGACAAGTGAGTATTTGCTTTGTCTCGTGTGCATATATACATACACTGATACATGTATTATGGAATTTTGTTCACAACGAATTTAGATATCTATTGTGTTCTGTTGCATCTAATGTATAGGTATATCTTCTTTTATATTCTGTAGTTTATTAATAACTTCAGAGGGTCATATCAAATTAACTGATTTTGGACTATCAAAGATCGGCTTTGTCAACTGTGAGATTTCTGTCTGTCTGTCTCTTTGTACTATGCCCCTTTATCATCTATCTATCTATCAATCTATCTATCAATCTATCTATCTGTCTATCTATCTATCTATCTATCTATTTATCTATCTATCTATATATATATATATATATATATATATCTAGATACTGCTCATGTCATTGAAGATGCTTGGAGTTATAAAGATCAACAGTTTATTGATCAAGAGGTTTATGGTACACCAGATTATATTGCACCTGAAGTCATCTTAGGACAGCCTTATGGTTGGTTGGACTAATATACCATATATATTCTATTTATACACAAATATGTTTTTTAGGACAACCGGTTGACTGGTGGTCTATGGGTGTAATATTGTACGAGATGTTAATGGGTGTTACACCATTTAATAGTTGTACTGTACAAGATCTGTTTGATGAAATCACTAATGGTTAGTGACAGTCATGTGACGATCATGTGACAATATAAAAGTCATGTGACAATAGCACGAAAGTTGTGTAGAGGTCATGTGACAATTGTTTATCAGATACCATAAATGTTATTTTCTATAATATTAATCATGTGATCATCGTGTGACTTCTTTCATACAGAAAACCTTCAAATTGATTTTCCAGTTGAAGAGGATGAAGATGAAATACCAGAAGATGCTCAGCATCTTATTCGCGAATTTCTTTGTCATAATCCTGTATATCGTCTTGGTTCTTCCAGTCGAGGGGGCGTGGCAGGAGTAAAGGGACACGCCTTCTTTGATCTAGACTGGAGAAATCTCTTAAGACAGAAAGCGGAGTTTATTCCTCAGCTACAAGGAGATGAAGATACTAGTTATTTTGATGGTTAGTATATGTGTATAACTCTATATACAATGTAATTAATGTACATGTATATTAATTATAATTATGTATTTTGTTGGTACGTGTATATGTACATATACATGTACATATACATACAACACATGTATATGTACAACAGTACATATACATGTATGTATGTACATGTGTATGTACAACATGTACATATACATGTACATACATGTATGAGCACAAAATGTACATATACAATTATACATGTACATACATGTATATGTACATGTATGTACATGTATATGTACATGTTGTACATATACATGTATGTACATGTTGTACATATACATGTATGTACATGTATATGTACATGTTGTACTCATACATGTATGTACATGTATATATACATGTACATACATGTATTTTTAAGGAGTATGATTAAAATAATTTATTTTTTAACTCCAGTCACACTTGTATCTATTGATGTGTTTGTTTCTATTTATAGCACGTTCGGAACGATATAGTCATGATTTTATTAGCGATGAAGAAGATGGTGGTGGTGATGTGGAACAACCTTTTGAAAATTTTAACACAATAGCTCCTAGAATGTCATCATACTTGGATGAGAAATTTAGGTATTTAAAATGATAGAATGGAACCTGTTATATACTGTGAACTTTGACCTTTGGAATGTAAACCCATAATGACATTGAACCATTACAGGATGTTGTAAAAGGAACTATCATCCATATGAAGAGGTGGAGTATTAAGATTTTAACCCCTTCCAGGAATGGGGAGTGTTTCCCCTATAATCAAGTGGCCTCGATTTTTAGGGTCAAGTCCACATATGGGTACATGTACATGTATATACAATGGGTTTGTTTCTAAAACAGAGAACTAGATATTCAATATTATTTTATTTATTATAATTAGATATATATATATATATTATTAGAATACCATTAACTGATCCAGTGGCTAGTAGACCGGATAGTGGGATAGTTGATGTGGAACCTGAGACCAATATCCTGGAGAAACAAGAACTGACACTCCTAAAACCAGATCCACCAACGAGGTTTGTGATTAACAAAATATTCTAAATCACTATTTATTAGTATATTCCTACAGTAGAGGAATGGATGAGGAGGAGGAAGATGTTACCGGTATTACAAATGTAGATGATGTCAGTTCTGAAGATGAGACAGAACAAGTTGAAACAGTACCGACTCCATCCACACCCACAAGTATTTATCCTGAAGATGATGTTCCTTTATCTCCACTTGAATTCAGTCATAGAATAATTGGAGGTGACTTCAGTCAAATTGTATTGAGATCTAACAGTGGTAATAGTATTGGAAAGAAGACTTCACATAGAGTAGGGACACATTTTGCTAATATCACGTTGTCCCCGCCAACACCAGGTAATTTGATAATGGATAGACATGTCTGTGTCTGTACATTTACTGGGAGGTGGGAAAGGGCTCTTAACTTAACGGAGAAAAGAAAATTAAATTGGCCTTGTTAATAGTATCTCCATTTGGTCTTTTGTTATCTATCTATCTATCTATGTATCCATCTATCTATCTATGTATCCATCTATCCATCTATCTATCTACATGTATGTATCCATCTATGTATCCATCTATCTATCTATGTATCCATCTATCTATCTATCCATATATCCATTTATCAATCAATCCATCAATCTATCTACATGTATTTATCAATCCATTTATCAATCCATCTATCTATCTACCTATCTATCCATTTATCTATCTACCTACCATCCTTTATCAATCAATCCATCAATCTATCTATTTATCAATCCATCTATCTATCTACCTATCTATCCATTTATCTATCTACCTACCATCCTTTATCAATCAATCCATCAATCTATCTACTTATCAATCCATCTATCTATCTACCTATCTATCCATTTATCTATCTACCTACCATCCTTTATCAATCAATCCATCAATCTATCTATTTATCAATCCATCTATCTATCTACCTATCTATCCATTTATCTATCTACCTACCATCCTTTATCAATCAATCCATCAATCTATCTATTTATCAATCCATCTATCTATCTACCTATCTATCCATTTATCTATCTGCCTACCATCCTCAATCCATCAATCTATCTATTTATCAATCCATCTATCTACCTATCTGTCCATTTATCTATCTACCTACCATCCTTTATCAATCAATCCGTCATTCTATCTATTTATCAATCCATCTATCTATTTCAAATCACCACTGGTGTAGTTTCTTTTATCTATTATTATTGATGATAAATTAATTTTTTTCTTCAGAACATTCTCAGAGCATTCTACTTCAAAGTCGTCGTAATTCTATGGCCGTTACTCCAGTGATAATTGAAATGGATCGTAAAGGTTTTGGAATGACACTTAAACCAATTAGAGTTTATATAGGAGACAGTAATAACTACAGAATACATCATATTGTACAAGTATGTATTATATATCTATCTATCTACCATCCATATATCATCTATCTATCTTCATTATCAATCTATCCATACATCAGTCTATCTATCTACAATGTGTATATCTATCTATCTATCATCTATCCATCTATCTATCTATCTATCTATCTATCTACCATCCATATATCATCTATCTATCTACCTACCATTCATTGTCCATCTATCCATACATCAGTCCATCTATCTATCTATCTATCTGCCATCTATGCAATCAATCTATTTATGTGTTGATTCGTCTATCCATCCATTAATATTCAGAGTGTTGAGAAAGATGGCCCTGCTTGGAAAGCTGGTTTGAGACCAAATATTCTTGTAACACATATCAATGGAGAGGTCAGTCACTTCATTATAAACCAATTAATAATAATTAATAAGTGATTTCCTCCAACAGGCTATCACAGGAATGCAACACGTTCAAATTGTTAGTCTCATGTTTAATAAAGAAAGAAAGAAGGAACAAAGACGTCGTCGAGAGAGTAATGTAATTACTGTGCATACAATACCATTGGATCAAACCAGTATTCGACCCGATGGCAGAAAACGAGTCCCATGGCTGGGAAGAAGAATTGGTAAACTACTACGAAAGCAATCAAGTCGAGTCAAGAAAAAACCTTCTTTTTTCCGTCGTATGAGGACCTCATCTCATGGTATTGACAGCACTTCACATTCTTTCTCCAGTTCAAGTGGAACACCTTCACCAAAACATCCTTCATCACCACGGCGATCAGAATCAATGAAAGACAGAATTGGAAGACAATTCCGAAAAGTCAACACTACTCCTAAGAGAAAGCAACCTCCTGTATCTCCTCTGGCTCGCTCTACATCCCCTGTTGGTCTATCATCTGTTATCACTCCTAATAATAGTCCTCCTGGTTCAACTCAAAATCTTTCATCTACAACACCTCCAAGCTCTCCTCCAACTAGCCAAAAACATGATCGTCACAGTATCTTCACTGAACCAAGTTTTTTAATGCACAAGAAATCAGTTAGCACTAGTGAACTATTTCTCCCCAGCAACAGAAAATCACCTCAAACATCACCTTTACTGAAAAGAGCAGTCTCTCCCTCTCCTGAACAGCAATTACGAGTTTCAAAACCTCGAAGATCTAGTACTTTAGAACGAAGTACTAATGTCCACGCTAACAAGAAACCTTCCGAAAGTGAACTAGATGAGGAAGGCAGTGGATTATCATTCATCTAATTTCATTATTCTCAATCATCTCTTGTAATATTGTTTTTCTTTCTCATAATATATCAATGTATAATAATAATTATTATAATATTCTCATTTTATTGTTACCTGTGTATACATCTCTGTTTTCCTGTTTTGTTTCTTTCGAATGTAATTATTGTCAAATATATTTTATTTGTCAGGCTAATAAAATAATATTGGCCCAAAATTATGTAACTTGAACCAGCAACCTTTTGATTGCAAGCCAGCGCTCTAACCAGCAGGCCACGAGTACCTCACATTTGTAATGACTTGAACCTGTAACCTTTTGATTGTGAGCCATCGCTCTAACCAGCAGGCCACTAGTACCTAACATTTGTAACGAAGTTAACATTCAATAGATGATGTATTTTAAGATGGATAGCTTGAACCTGCAACCTTTCGATTGCAAGCCAGCGCTCTAACCAGGAGGCCACTATTACCTGACATTTGTAATGACTTGAACCTGTAACCTTTTGATTGTGAGCCATCGCTCTAACCAGCAGGCCACTAGTACCGTAATGAAGTTAACATTCAATAGATGATGTATTTTAAGATGGATAGCTTGAACCTGCAACCTTTCGATTGCAAGCCATCGCTCTAACCAGGAGGCCACTAGTACCTAACATTTGTAATGAAGTTAACATTCAATAGATGATGTATTTTAAGATGGATAGCTTGAACCTACAACCTTTCGATTGCAAGCCATCGCTCTAACCAGGAGGCCACTAGTACCTAACATTTGTAATGAAGTTAACATTCAATAGATGATGTATTTTAAGATGGATAGCTTGAACCTGCAACCTTTCGATTGCAAGCCATCGCTCTAACCAGGAGGCCACTAGTACCTAACATTTGTAATGAAGTTAACATTCAATAGATGATGTATTTTAAGATGGATAGCTTGAACCTGCAACCTTTCGATTGCAAGCCAGCGCTCTAACCAGGAGGCCACTAGTACCTGACATTTGTAATGAAGTTAACATTCAATAGATGATGTATTTTATAGGACGTGATGTATCAATAGATGTATCTTAAGGAAGTGATGTCATGTATTTGATAACATCAACATGTACGTTCAATGCACAGATAAACAGCTTACAGTGAAAAGAAACACAAATTACATTAATTAATTTATTACAATTAATAATAATTAATAATAATTAGTTTAGTTATCATCGTCACGATCTTGTAATAGAAAATTAGCTGCTAACTCTTCGTTTTTATCACAAGCAAAATAGGCTTGGACAACCATGTGTTCAGGAAAACCCATAGCTTTCAACTGTGGATATAATTATAATATAGTATTATGATTATTAATGTCTTGTTCATTATGACAATAATGACCACTTTTGTGCCTGGTTTCTCAAACTTTAATTTAGTTATAGTTTAGGCTCAGTAAAGGGGTTTTAGGTTCAGTTAACTAACTAAAAGTACTTGGTCATTGAGTAGACATAGTTATAGTCACAATATCTTACTAAATGGAGTTTTAGTTGTAGTTAACAAAAAATAACTATAATTAAAGGCCACAAAGCTCCGCCCATCTTTCACCCTTTAAATTTACCAGTATATTATCTTTTCTCACCCTATCAATAGCTTCCTTATCTTGTTGGCTAACAGGTATAGAAACAGTTCCAGGAGGAGCTCCGCCCATTCCTCCCATACTTCCTAATCCTCTTGGTATACCCCCTGGAGGAGGAGTTCCTTGATTTCCTCCTTCTCCACCTTCACCTTCCACTGGTCCATTCAACATGTTTATAAATGCCTCTTGATTTTGCTGAATAATCTATGTATGTATGTACATATATAATTATACATACATATATTATTATACATACACATAATACACTGGATAATTATATATACAAATATAAATCATTTAGCATCATTGTATGTTACCATGGCAACTCAATCAATGGCCTGTTAATTCGTAGTTTTATAGGTGTTATTAAAATTGGCTGCCATTTTATATAACTTAGATGTATATAATACAATATGTACTATACAGTATGTACATGTATATACATGTACATACATAGATACATACATACATATATGTACATACATATATGTACATACATATATACATACACACTCATACATACATACATACATACATACATACATACATACATGCATACATACATACATACATACATACATACATACATACATACATATATACATACACACTCATACATACATACATACATACATACATACATACGTACATACATACACACATACATACATACGTACATACGTACATACACTGTACATACATACATACATGTACAGATACACTATATTAACTATACCCCTCATAACTAACTTGTAATAATTGAGGATTTGATTGTCCTATTTGTTGTAATAGTAATGGTAAGAGAGCATGATTATTTTGAATCTCTCTACGTAAATTTTGAAATTGAGGTAACTGTTCTAGAAACTGTAAAGGATTTTCTGAAAGAAAAAAAAAACATTAAGACTATTATCAGTCAATAGTCTATTATTAGTAACACTTAGCCGATAGTCTATTATTAGTAACACTTAGTCATTAATCTATTATTAGTAACACTTAGTCATTAGTCTATTATTAGTAACACTTAGTCATTAATCTATTATTAGTAACACTTAGTCAATAGTCTATTATTAGTAACACTTAGTCAATAGTCTATTATTAGTAACACTTAGTCATTAATCTATTATTAGTAACACTTAGTCATTAATCTATTATTAGTAACACTTAGTCATTAATCTATTATTAGTAACACTTAGTCATTAATCTATTATTAGTAACACTTAGTCATTAGTCTATTTTTAGTAACACTTAGTCATTAATCTATTATTAGTAACACTTAGTCATTAGTCTATTATTAGTAACACTTAGTCATTAATCTATTATTAGTAAGACTTAGTCATTAATCTATTATTAGTAACACTTAGTCAATGGTCTGTTATTAGTAACACTTAGTCAATGGTCTATTATGTACTCACCACCTTCCTGTCCTCCTTGTCCACTACTGGAGGGCTGACTGACAACTGGAGGCAATCCAGCTGGAGGCTGTTGTCCTGGCAACGATTCTTGAGTTCCCACAAGACCAGCAGTGGGGAGTGAACCAACTTGTTCTTCGCCTGGAGGTTCGACCTCCTAATAAACAAATAATTAATTTAAAAAGAAAATTTCATGTATTAAAACTTACTCCCATCAAAATGGCCACTGCTCTGTGTGGATTGTTATAGCTTTGTGTCATGGCTTCAACAACCTGGTCTCTATTAAATCCCATTTCCATAATCTCTTTGACTGCTCTTTCATAATCTGAACCAGTTACTGTGTACAAATGAAATTACAAATACTTTTGAATATAATGATTTTGAGACAATTATATTCCATTTATAACAGCATGCCATTTTAACAATTACTAAATATACTTCAACTATTTCATCCATCTGTCAAATCATCCATCCATCCATCCATCCATCCATCCATCCATCCATCCATCCGTCCATCCATCCATCTATCAAATCATCATCCATTCTTTCTCCTTCCATCCATCCATCCATCGATCCATCCAACCATTTATCCCAGATCATCCATCCATCCATCCATCCATCTATCAAATCATCATCCATTCTTCCTCCTTCCATCCATCCATCCATCCATCCATCCATCCATCCATCCATCCATCCAACCATTTATCCCAGATCATCCATCCATCTATCAAATCATCATCCATTCTTCCTCCTTCCATCCATCCATCCATCGATCCATCCAACCATTTATCCCAGATCATCCATCCATCCATCCATCCGTCCATCCATCCATCTATCAAATCATCATCCATTCTTCCTCCTTCCATCCATCCATCTATCCATCCATCGATCCATCCAACCATCCACTCATCCATCCATCAACTATTTTACCTAGCTCTGATGATGCTTGCATGATAGAAGAACCTTCTTGTTCACCTGTTGGCTGAGTTTCTGATGAGCCTGTTACTTCAGTTGGTGTTGTAGTAGTAGTGGTAGTACTGTAAAAACATGTACATATACATGTACTATGGAACATGTACATGTACACGTACTATGGAACATGTACATGTACTATGGAACATGTACATATACTATGGAACATGTACATGTACAAGGAAACATCTACATGTACATGTACTATGGAACATGTACATGTACATATACTATGAAACTAAACATTAACCAATGCCTCAGAAAAATGTTCATAAGTTTAGTTTAGAAGGTCCAACAAACTTTCCATTTTTAAAATAATATTTTGGTTAAGGTTATAGTTGATTTACTGAAATAATATTAGTCTTACCAAAAGGGTTTTAGGTTTAGTTAAAATGCCCATTATTAGTCATTTTCATTTTAGTTAGATATAGTTGCAGACTTGTAATTTAGTTAACTAAAATCACAATGCCTTACTAAATGGGGTTTTAGTTTTAGCTGTAAGAACACTAAGCACAAATGTTAATTAATTATTTCTTTGTATCTATCTGAACCTCTCTGTATCAGATGTTGGCGGTCTACTGACAGCTGTTGTTGGTATTGATTCCTGTTGAGGTGGTGGTGGTTGACTAACTCCATCAGTACTTTCAGTTGAGGCACTAGTCTAAAAAAAACAACACATTTAACACAGCTCATTGACATTATATTTTACCTCTGGTGGTTTCGTTGTTGGTGCTGTTACTTTCGCTTTTGCTACCATGACAACAACAAAACTAGATTCTTGTATATTATATTGGCTGATTGGTGAACCATCCTCTAAAATTTTGCCTATAATGATAGAAAAGAGAGGCCAAATATATTTATGAAAAAAGAAAAAAACAAGAAAAAAAACAAGAAAAAAAAACAGCCCCCAGAGAGATTCGAACTCTCGACCCCTGGTTTACAAGACCAGTGCTCTAACCGCTGAGCTATGGAGGCCACGCACAATAAACCACAAAATAAACATAAACTGTAGCTAACATAAAGAACTTCTTGCTTGCAGCCCTACCTGAATGAATTAACTTCAAACCATTTGCTGGATAGCTAGGACCTTGCTCTGTTTCTATTTTCTGCTTCAATACAGCTACCTGTAAGTAGAACAGAACAGAGAGCTAATTATAATTATGAAAGATGTAATGGTTTTATCTATTGTTACGAACAAGTAACTAGCTCTGTGGAACAGGTTTTTTTTTACAGATGTTTTGTTAGGGATGGGAAAGAATTGATGTACAATTCTCCTGAGGTTGCTTCTGGTGGCCCCAGAAGGCTTGTAGCTGAGATGTTGTTGCATGTTGAAATAAATTTGGTCTGAAAACTATCGGGAGGTTGGGTACAAAATCCCCACTCACCTCCACTGTATATATTTCAATTACTTACTTTTAAATGTTGTTGTGGAATAATTATATTTCAACAGCTTAGAACAGCCAGTTTCTACGTAAGCTACAAGCAGCTTTATTCCTGCTACTGAAGTGCACATTCTATTACGCACCACACCCATTAATTGACCAAGCCCCCGGGAATGACACAACTTCCTTAACTACGTATACAACGCATGTGACAAAAATACATATACATACACTAAACCACATGGAAAGGGACAATCACTACTTTGGCATGATGCCAACAAAAGTTTGTATTCGGGAAAAGCAAGGATACAGAGCTTCATTGGCTTCCTGTACAAAATAGTGATTGGTTTAAGGTAAGTAAACATTGTAATCGATTAAGGCTGGTTTTCACAGAGACAGTCAAATATCACTCTATGTTGGGATGGTATTACTAGAAATGGTTTTGTTTCTCAAATAATAATGGACATTCTTTGTAGTCACAAAAATCGAACATATTAAATTTCTAATAATACAAGAAGTTAACATTACCCGAGATAATAAAGGGAATGTAATGAGGTCTTTTGAATCAGCATAATGTGTAAATGCATTATGCATGATGTGTATAATTAAATTTAAAATAATTTAATTTTAAAATGGAACAAATTCCCCAGTCAAAGTAGACGTTACAGATAGAATATTCAATAATGACAATGAAATGATACAATTATTATTAGATTATTGAAAATTACATCCTGCCCCACTCACTGTTTCGGAATCATCTATTTCCACTTTAAAAGTCTTCTGTTGAAGAGTCTTGATTGTTAATATCATCTTGACTATATTTCACCTACCACCACTTGGAGAAGCCACTTAGATTATGAAATAAATTGTGTTTTCCAATCCCCTAACAATTACTCAGCAACATGGGTTGTACCAACTTGTACTAATACGAAGCACTTCTAATACGCATGCGTAGAAAGAATTTGCGCGAGTAAATTATACACGCGCATAAGAAAGAAATAATTTCTTTCTTTTAAATAGAATACTAGATGGCCAAAAGTCTTACTTTACCAAATAAGCTAGTACATGAACTTAATGGTCACCAAGGACCTATTAGAGCAGTTAGATTCAATAGTTGAGTATCTAGTAAATTTACGTTACTTTCATTCATTTTGTTTTTAATAGGGAATGGAGATTATTGTTTAACTTGCAGTAGCGACAGGACAGTTCGTCTGTGGAATCCTCACAAGGGAACAGGAATTAAAACATATAAAGGTCCCGGACAAGAAGTTCTAGATGCGGATGTGTTAGTCATTACATACTATCAAAATACAAATGATTATAATTTGTAATTACAGAGCTCATGATAATGGTCGTATTGTATGCGGAGGAGCTGACAAACAGGTTTTACTAATGGATGTAAGCACAGGTCAGGCTATCAGAAAATTCAGAGGACACAATGGGGTATGTATATATACATTGTAAGCTACATATCAGCCTAAGTACATGTATATGCTAGACCACTATCACCTACAGGGTTGTATACAGAATCTACAGATACATACATTTGATACAGTATGTTACTGTGGGCATGGGCATGGTCATGAACCATAGGATCTCTTGTCGTTATGGATAGTTCATGTAGTAACCATCATTTGTGGAAAAGCTCCTTTTATTTACCGCCCCTACTACTGTCATTGTGGGCTCACTTCCTGAGTTTTTAAATATATTCATTTGACTGCACCCATAGTAACTATACCTAATCCTCCATTAGACCTCTACCCCTAAGCTAAAGCCAGTAGTTTGGTTGGAAGTTGGAAAATTATTAATATAATTATTACACTACAGAATATCAACTGTGTCAAATTTAACGATGATTCAAGTTTAATTTTATCAGGTATATTACATATACATTATATGATTGATTTTAATATATATTATTATAGGGTCTTATGATGCTACATTAAGGGCCTGGGATTGTAGGTCACGTACATATGATCCGGTTCAAATAATGGATGAAGCTAAAGATAGTATCACTAGCTTACATCTTTCACAACACGAAATACTTACTGGGTAGGTATATGAAACTCATAGATACATAGTTATATACATAATCATACATATAGTTAGTTTCCTACATATATACATACGTACATATGCATGTAAGTACATGTACATACATACGTACATACATACATACATACATACATACATACATACATGCATACATACATACATACATACATGCATACATACATACATACATACATAGATACCATACATACATACATACATACATACATATATTACATACCTAGAATACATACATACATATATGTATATGCATACATACCTGGTTACATACATACATATGTATATGCATACATACCTGGTTACATACATACATGCATACATACATAGATACCATACATACATACATACATATATGTATATGCATACATACCTGGTTACATACATACATATGTATATGCATATATACCTGGTTACATACATACATGCATACATACATAGATACCATACATACATATATACATACATGCATATATACATAGATACCATACATACATACATACATATGTATATGCATACATACCTGGTTACATACATACATACATACATACATACATGCATATATACATAGATACCATACATACATACATACATATGTATATGCATACATACCTGGTTACATACATACATACATACATACATACATAGATACCTGGTTACATACATACATACATACATACATACATAGATACCATACATACATATATATGTACATGCATATACATGACTAGATATACATACAATGCATATGTACATAGATCAGTTGATGGAACAGTAAGACGATATGATATTCGATTTGGAAAGCTATACTCCGACACTATTGGACGTAAGTGTCACATACTGACAGACAGACATTATGTACGTATTTCTTAGATCCTGTCACAAGTGTGAAATTTTCTCAAGATGGTCACTGCACATTGGTATCATCACTGGATGACCATATAAGGTTATTGGACAAGGACAATGGAGAGCTCTTGAACCAGTAAGAGGCTATTTGGGGATTTAACAGACACTAACACAATTAATGAACTCTTATATTAGTTAGCATGACATATATTTTTAAAATTTAATGTATAGGTATACAAGTCATTGTAACTCTGAATATAAAATCGACAGTTGTTTTACAAATGATGATGCATTTGTTATGAGTGGATCAGAAAATGGAAAGATATATTTCTGGGATTTAGTTGAGGTACACACACACACACATGCATACCTAAAGCTCAATCTTTCCCTTGTATAATATATATATAATATACATAAAACCCTTTATTTTTAGGCTACTGTCACTCAAACTCTAGAACAAACCACACCCTCTTCTTCAAAGGGACGCCCCTGTGTTATATATTCATTATCATATCATCCCAGTAAAGTATGTTTATTATCATCTGGATCATATGGACCTGTACATGTTTGGAAAGCATCGGATGACGAGAATGAATAATTATATAATTAATAATTATAATATTATTATCTATTGTCTCTTCCTATCTGTTTCCTTGTCTCTAATTCTTTTGCTCTTTTTAACATTTCATCAGCATATGTTGTATCTATTGGTACACCATCACCAACCCGTAACATACGACTGGCATTACCACATCCCCAGGGATGTCCCAGTTCACAACTTCTCAAGGAGTACTGTAATGCCTTCTCCATATCTTTTGCAACACCATATTTTCCTTGTAGATAAAGTATACTTAAATTAAAACATCCATTTTTGAAGTTACCACCACATGAACGTTTAAAATACTCTTCAGCCATTTTTCCGTCAGAGGGGTGTGTCTCGTACCCATTCTGTAGTACTAGTCCAGCATTGTTACATGCCCCAAAGGACCCTTCGTTACAAGACTCGACATATAGATCTAAAGCAGTCTGTAGACTCTTCTCAACTCCTAAATTATGATAGAGAAATTTAGAACTATTCAGAAATTAAAACAGTAGTCTCATTCCTAGACGTTCTTGACATTAGGATGTGACTATTAAACAGTAGTCTCATTCCCATACTTGAATTATTTGACATTAGGATGAGACTATTAAAACAATAGTCTCATTCCCAGACTTTTTTTGAAATTAGGACATTATTAAGTCTCATTCCCAGACATCCTTGACATTGGGATGAGACTATTAACATATTAGGCTAATGGTAGTATATTGTAATTATTTCATATTATCCCTACCTTGTCCAGTAAGATACATATTTCCAAGTGCTAAACAACTATCATTGAATCTCATTTCTTTACAAGTAGTTTCAAATACTTTACTAGCTTTCTGCAGATCTTTTTTCAACATCATCAAATACTCAGCATAGTTGTGACATCCTGATAATACATTGTGTGGAGGTTTGAATTTAAAATAACTGATTTACAACTTGAACCTTCTGGATTATTCTCTTGGTAACATTTGAAATGAAAAATGTCTCCTAAGTCTTCTACATACTGTTTAGCTTTTTCTTCAGCCATTGAGCCACACCCCCTTAATTAATGGTGCAGTTCCAGATATGGGAAAAGGAGTTTTGCAGTGGATAAAAAGATCTTTTACTGGACTTCATATAAAATGAAATGGAGGAATTATTATGAATATTAATCACTCCAGCAACATGAAATTAGGGTTCCAATGCTCAGCCTCATTCCCATGCTATTTCGCATTTCCATATAATTGTAGTATAAAAATCATGTACACCAATTAAAAAGACAATCAAGTATTAATATACTAATAATATACTAATAATATACTGATAATATACTGATAATATACTATCATTATGACGACATCTTGGCTACAGATGACAATTGATCTCGTATTTTACCAAGTCCATCTAACATTGTTTCCAAAGTTTCTTTACTGAATTCAACATTTACAGATTGAATGACAGGCATCTCATTAGACATTGTACGCGTTTCTTGAACCTGTAGGTGACGAATGGATCAATGGATGGATGGATGGATGAATGGATTGATGGATGGATGGATGGATGGATGGATGGATGGATGGATGGATGGATGGATGAATGGATGGATGAATGGATGGATGGATGAATGGATGGATGGATGGATAGATGGATGGATGGATGGATGAATGGATGGATGGATGGATGGATGGATGGATGGGTACTGTGTGGATGATGCATGGATGAATGGATTGATGGATAGGATGGATGGATGAATGGATGGATGGATGGATAGATGGATGGATGGATGGATGAATGGATGGATGGATGGATGGATGGGTACTGTGTGGATGATGCATGGATGAATGGATTGATGGATGGATGAATGGATGGATGGATGGATGGATGAATGGATGGATGAATGGATGGATGGATGGATGGATGGATGGGTGGATGGGTACTGTGTGGATGATGCATTAATACTATAAATATTATTACAAAGAAACAAAGAATAAGTAAAACAACACAACAGTTCAACCTTATGCCTTAATTAATAATTAAATACTAATGAGAGGATACAAGGATTATTATGATCTATACTGCATTGATTGAGGAGTAAAGGAATATCATCAATAATCTATATTGTGATACATACATACATCATCATGCATTGAAGCATACTTTCATTTGAACTATACAAGTTGGTGCCATCATGCGAGAAACACTGTCGGAAGCTGTTTTGACATCAACTCTCCAATCAAAATCAATCATTTTTGGAAGTGAAACTAATATAAAAAAAAAAAAACTTTATCTATAAATATTCATATATCTAATCATTCATCATTCCATCCATCTATCTACCATTCCATCTATCTATCCATCCATTGTTCAATCATTCATATCCATTCATTCATCCATCCATCCATCTATCTGTCCATTCAACCATCCATTCATTCATCCATCCATTCAACCAGTCACCCATCTATTCAACCATCCATTCAACCAGTCACCCATCTATTTATCTATCCATTGTCCAATTATTCATATTTTACCTTACCTTGGTTATTAAGTGACTGTACTTTCCATTCTGGTCTGTTGAGAGATTAATAAAACAATAAATAATTATAAACTTTAACAAACATGTTTTTTGCAATCACATCTGATAATAATTTCTTTAAGTCACTATGAAATTCATCTGGAATAAAATATAATGATGTCATAATATAACGAATGATTTGATGGTTGCATAGATGGGTGACTGGTTGAATAGATGAATGAATGGATGGTTGAATGGACAGATGGATGGATGAATGAATGGACAGATGGATGGATGAATGAATGGATGGTTGAATTGACAGATGGATGGATGGATGAATGAATGGATGAATGAATGGATGGTTGAATTGACAGATGGATAGATGAATGAATGGAGGACAGATGGATGGATGAATGAATGGACAGATGGATGGATGAATGGATGGTTGAATAGATGGGTGACTGGTTGAATGGATGGATGAATGAATGGACAGATAGATGGATGAATGAATGGATGGATGAATGAATGGATATATGCAGCATACTTGGTAACAACTTAGCGATATCAGAGGCTTCTGTACTCCCATTGTACAGTGTTCTCCTTATTAGCAATGTCACACATTCACATAGCTAACAGGAATGAGGATATGAGAAAACAAAGGAATGAGGATATAATTAATTAAAGGAGGGCATTTCAATACCTTTATTGCTTGTAGCGGTTGGATATCCAGTGACTTTGCAACAGAAGCTAAAAATTCATCAGGCACTAATACAATAATAGATGATAATTTTAAATATTTAACTTGTAATTGCAACAAACCTTTCCCACTTCGATGATTAAACCCCTCTTTGAAAATTTGAAGCACAGTTACTTTAGACTGAGCCTGCATTGTAAATTTTATCACATAATAAACCATTTTGTTATACATCTTCTCTTACCTTCAAAAGAAGTTCTAAAGGTTGAGTTTCCTCTGTAGTCAAAGCCATGCTCAAATGTGGGTGTGGCTGATAATGGTGCGCATTAATTAGAAATAAAACAGCATGGATGAAAGGTTAGAGAGAAAACGAAAACTTACTCATGAAGATGAAGAAGAGACTGTAGGACCCCTACCAGTTGAGTCATCTCAAGAAAATACAGAAACTAAGAAGAGAAAGAGTAAGTGAACAGTTAGTGTTTCCAAAGATCTTTTCTTTACTGTAATACATACATGTAGGTCTTCCCTATGAAAGAGTGTACTTAGAGAATCTGCCATCAGCCATGATGTATGAAAAGAGTTACATGCATAGAGATACTGTTACTCATATAGTATGTACCAGGTAATGATGTGTATGAAACCATGGTAACAGTGATGTCACTGATATATTATCATTAGGAGCGAGTTTATAGTGACTGCAAGTTGTGATGGGCATGTCAAGTTTTGGAAAAAAAAAGAAAATGATATTGAATTTGTGAAACACTTTAAAGCACATGTTGGTATGTATGAACTATCTTGTATATAATATATATTATCATAATTATTTAATTGTGCAAAAGGGGATCTTGTCTCATAAAATAATTTAATTAATTGTTTTTACCTTTAATTGCTATTCCACCATTTTGTACAGAAATTCAATGAATTTCATTATCCTGGAAGCAGAGTTTTTTTATTCAAAATGGTTAGTGTGTGTGCCATTAGGAATATAGCTTGAGTCAACTAACAAAGAGTTAATGCTGTTACTGACAATATAATCATAATTAACTGCACCATCTGGCCCAAAGAGATAACTATGCAGTGCCAAATAAGAAGCTCTTCGGGCCAATGGTGTGCCATATGAGCTTATCAAAAACACTTTATCGAGAGTACAAACATACTTGATCTCTCGTATACACCTATATTAATAATTATTATTATGAATAACAAAATATAATAATTATAATAGAGATTACTGTACTTATTACAGATCACATGACCTTTGGCCAATCAGATCTTTACATTTCTAAATTAATTTGGTATCCAATGTATATTATATTCATTATTATGTATTGTAGGTAAGATTGAGTGTATAGCATGTAGTTCCGACGGGTTTCTATTGAGTACTATATCGGAAGACAAATCTCTCAAAATATTTGATGTTATTAATTTTGGTATGTTTATAAAATTTGTTCATTCATTCATTCATTCATCCTTCTAATTGTCCAATTTTCAATTCATCTATCTATCTATCTATTCATACTATCATCTATCTATCTATCCCTTCATCCATCTATCTATCCATTAGATATGATTAATATGTTTCGACTTACATATTTACCGGGATATTGTGAATGGATATATTCTGGAGGTGTGGCAACACCTGCTATTGCATGGTGAGAAAAATAGTTGATTGTTTTTGTTTACATGTTTATTTACATTACATATTTGTTTACTAACTTGTTTACATGTTTATTTACATTACATGTTTATTTACTAATTTGTTTACATGTTTATTTACATTACATGTTTATTTACTAATTTGTTTACATGTTTATTTACATTACATGTTTATTTACTAATCTGTTTACATGTTTATTTACATTACATATTTGTTTACTAACTTGTTTACATGTTTATTTACATTACATGTTTATTTACTAATTTGTTTACATGTTTATTTACATTACATGTTTATTTACTAATTTGTTTACATGTTTATTTACATTACATGTTTATTTACTAATCTGTTTACATGTTTATTTACATATTTGTTTACATTTGTTTATCAGTACAGAGAAGGATCTTCCTGTTATTCATATTTACGATGGCAAAGGACAGAACAAGGAAATTGCCGTTCTTGATAAGATACACAATTCTCCTATTATATTTATGAAGGTAAACTAACAGAACAACAATATTATGTGACCCAGTTGCCATGGCGATAATTTAGTAAATAGTAATTTTCGGGAGTTACGTATGCTAGTCTATACTCTACCAAATAAAATTATATAATTTTCTCTCTGAACTTGATAATGTAGACGTGTATCATTGTATGATGTCATCATATGAGTTGACCAATCAGTATCTCTCCGCAGTATAATTACATGTATGATGTCATCATATGAGTTGACCAATCAGTATCTCTCCGCAGTATAATTACGTGTATGATGTCATCTTATCAGTTGACCAATCAGGAATGTTAGAGTATTGGTCAGGTGCAACTGGATCATACCTTCATCCTCAGAATGTTCAATTTGATTCAAAACTTGATACTGATCTTTACGATTTTGTCAAAGTATGCTACAAATGACTTACCATACATGTATCTTTTATTCCTCTTGTAATCTCCTCCTCTCCCCCATCCTCTCATCCTGTCCCTCTGATGTTTCCTCCCACCCCTTTCATCTATCCTCTTCCTTCTCCTCCCATCTTTCCTCCCACCCCTTTCATCTATCCTCCTCTTCCTTCTCCTCCCATCTTTCTCCCTGCCCCTTTATCTCTCTTCCTACCCCGCTTATTTTCCTCCCACCCCACTCATCTTTTCATCCCACCCCCTCATTTCTCCTCTTCTGCCCTTCTGATCTCCCCTCCTCTTCCTTCTGCTCCAATATTTCCTGATCTCCTCTCCTCTTCTTTCCTGTCTGATCTCCACTCCTCTTCTTGCCCTTCTGATCTCCACTCCTCTTCTTGCCTTTCTGATCTCCACTCCTCTTCTTGCCTTTCTGATCTCCACTCCTCTTCTTGCCCTTCTGATCTCCCTCCTCTTCCCCTCATATATTTCATCCCACCCTTCTCATATTTCTTCCTGCCCTTCCCATTTCTCATCTTCTTCTGTCCTATATCCTTATCCTCTTTCAGCATAAAACAATTCCAATGAGTCTTACATATTCTCCTGATGGGAAATTATTTGTAACCCTGAGCCAGGACAGAAAGGTATGTCACATGTCATCATTCTGTATTCTGATCGGTTGTCCAGTAATCATACTGTATTCTGATTGGTTGTTCACAGGTACGAGTGTTTCATTTCCTGACTGGCAAACTACATAGAGTATTTGATGAAGCTTTGAATATATTCACACAGCAACAACAGGTTAAGGTACTATGATATTAATATTTGTAATTATTAATTTTATTAGATCACTCCACAACTTCCTAATATGGAATTTGGTCGTCGGTTAGCAGTTGAGAGAGAACTTGAAAGAGTTCCATCTTTTTATTCATCTAATGCTTGTAAGTTGTTAATGTCACAGTAATAGGATCAGATCAGATAAATAATTATATGATCATTATAGTTAAATATAATATACTCCTTTTCCCTAGTATTTGATGAAAGTGGTAATTTTATACTCTATTCTACAATGATGGGAATAAAAGGTTAATGAACTATAAATAATCACTCAATCTTGTTAGTACTCGCTCTATACATATCTCCCTTTTCTCTAATGTCCTCTTGCCTCTCTCTCTTGATCTCTCTTATTTTCTTGTTAGTAATTAATTTGTATAGTAACAAATGTGTAAGAGTTATTGGCAAGGTAAGACACTTCTGTCACAACTTCTTTTTAATATCTGAATTCTATTTAGGAAGAAAATGTAAGGTTTTTAGGTATTTCGTTATATCAGGGAAAAGTCGGACAGAAAAAGGCACTTACTATTGTAAGTATAGTATCAACGTTTGAAAAGGTCAAAGGTCATTATAATTAATTAATTAATTAGGAAATGGAGATTTCCGATAATCCAACATTACGGAGAGATACATCTGACCCCACCCTTTTTTGTACCGCTTACAAGAAAAACCGGTTTTACATGTTTACTCGACGAGATCCTGAAGATTTGAAAGGGTATATAAAATATTTATATAATTATGGTATATATCTATAATTATTCTTTGTCTGTTTGTACATATGTACATACCTAGTGGAGAAGGTGATCGAGATGTATTTAATGAGAAACCATCCAAAGAAGAAATGATGAATGCAACACAGGTATGAACAATTGACATACTCAAACCCAGGTTCCTATACCCAGTCACATGCTCATACCACTAGCTATTGAATGCAACATAGGTATATAGACATTTCACATACCCAAACCCAGGTTTCTATACCCAGTCACATGCTCATACCACTAGCAACATAGGTATATAGACATTTCACATACCCAAACCTAGGTTGCTATACCCAGCCACATGGCTCATACCACTAGGAATCAGACAATCCTGGGTTCTCTGGTGGATTTTGTTCTTTTATATTAGTAAGCCAAGCCTGAGTTAGCCTGAGTTTGTGTATACATGTGTGTCATACATAATACCACATATGTTCCATTTAGCCATAGGCATATACATAATACCACATATGTTCTATTTAGCCATAGACCTATACGTAATACCACATATGTTCTATTTAGCCATAGGCATGTATGTAATACAACATATGTTCTATTTAGCCATAGGCCTATACGTAATACCACATATGTTCTATTTAGCCATAGGCCTATATGTAATACCACATATGTTCTATTTAGCCATAGGCTATTATGTAATACCACATATGTTCTATTTAGCTGCATATCATTAAACATTATTTGAGTACATCACTAACCATTGTCACTAACTCAGGCTTGCCCCATAATATAACAGCATTCTTCTAGTATGATATACATGTACGTATAGTATATATTGTATATATTCATGTATTATATATATTCATATTATTATCCAGTCCTCTAGTGTATCACGAGTTAGCTCCAATGCTATTCTACATACCTCATTTGGTGATATTCATATTAAATTGTTCCCTGAACAGTGAGTTAAATAGATTATGTTGGATATATATATATACCATAATGTAAATTTCTATTTATCTATCGTTTGTCACCAGCTGTCCAAAAACAGTTGAGAATTTCTGTGTTCATGCTAATGAGGGATATTATAATGGACACATCTTTCATCGAATTATTAAACAATTCATGATCCAAACTGGAGATCCCACAGGTACTATATATTATATATACATACATACATACATACATACATACATACACACATACATACATACATACATACATACATACATACATACATACATACATACATACATACATACATACATACATACATACATACATACATACATACATACATACATACATACATACATACATTCATACACACATACATACATACATACACACATACATACATACATACATACATACATACATTCATACACACATACATACATACATACATACATACATACTTACATGTAGGTACAGGTACAGGAGGTGAATCTATATGGGGTGGTGAATTTGAAGATGAATTTCATCCTACTCTCAAACATGATCGTCCATACACTGTTAGCATGGCTAATGCTGGACCTAACACTAACGGATCACAATTCTTTATAACAGTACTCCCTACTGTGAGTATCATCATATAGCGGGAACATCTATCTATCTATCTATCAATGTATCTATGTATCTGTTTATCTATCTATCTATCTATCTATCTATCTATCTATCTATCTATGTAGCCATGGTTAGATAACAAACATACAGTATTTGGAAGAGTTACTCGAGGAATGGAGGTATCTCAGAAGATCAGTGAAGTAAAGACTCATCCTAAGACAGACAAACCACATGATGATATTAAAATATTAAATATTACATTGAAATGAAATTAATTCATATTTCTAGAAGCCAGGTACGTATAACTTAATTATATATTCCCTCATGAAATAATTACATATGTTAGTTAATATTTCTGACTAAAATTTGTGTTAAGAATTCAACATTTTTATAATTAATGGTCATGGCTATTCATATGGCACAGGAGAGATGTGACCTCATTTTTTAAAAAGGGACACTTTCTCACTTACAAAATAATTTTTGCTTTCCTTTAATCGCTCACCATTGCACCATTTTGTACAGGAAGTCAATGAAATTTGGTATCTAAGAAGATTAATAATAGTTCTTCCTGGATACCAAATTTCATTGACTTTCTGTACAAACTGGTGGGGAATGGGGAGTGATTGAAGGTAAGCATTTGATCAAAATTATTTTTTAGAAAAGTGTCCCTTTTTGAAAATTAAGTCATACTATAAAACAGTTTGTCTGTCTAGAATGGAAGGAAGTGCTGTGACAATACCCACTACATTTTACAATTGACATCCATGTACATGTAATTGGGGCGTGGTCAAATTGATTAAGGCGTGGCTCAATGCTCATTAGGGTAGTATATACATGATCCAAAATAAACAATGTCAAGTGAAAGTTTGAAGTTGGAACTAACTTGTGCTCCTGTGAGAAGAATTCATAAATCCAGTAAATACCAACCAGCTTCTTATGAGGTAGATATACATACATACATACATACATACATACATACATACATACATACATACATAATAATTATACTTGTACATAATATATTATACTCCCAGGTTGCTCTAATGACAAAAGATGGTGGTCGTTCGTTCTCTTTCATTAGTAAAGAAATCCCAAATGAGTCCACAGACTTGCACAAACTAATAACACAAGATCTTCATAATGTGTATAATATCCATACTCTATCAATACAATCGCTCTCAGTACAGGGACAACCTAGTGACAGAGATCATATTATTAGTATATTCTTTGTCGTACCTACGGATACTGGTGAGCTAAGGCATCCAAGTTGATTAGTTTGGTAATAGCCACACCCTTTGTCTGGATGAAGACATTTTCGAAAAGCTTTTATCAAATGTTTTATGCATAACCTGTAGGATTTGTGGAGGCCAATGAAATTGCTGTATGTAGTCATGTGATGAACAGGAATGTAATAATTAACAAAAACGTGAATCATGTGACAACTGGACTATTTAAAATGTCTATTTTTATCAAGTCTGTAGAATCAAACTGAGCTCATTATAAATTCATAGTCTTGTGAATTCATGTGTGCTACCTTGGGTTCAATCAACATGAATTTAACATCTGCTGTACAGCGATTACTTATTCACATTTCATAGTAATACCCGATGTCTACTGTTAATTAATCATGTGGACTAATTTTAGTGATTTTAGCAACTAACATAATAACTGCTTACACACTAAAAAATAATTACATATAATATTATTACAAGTGGCTCAGAAATTAATCCAAGTTAGTGTCTGGATTCATAATGGCACTCCCTGTAGTGTTGTCAATAGTTTTAGCAGTTTTCTCATTTTATTATCTATGTTACTACAGCTACTAGTAATTTAAAATCAGATGTGATGTTTATAAATATGGAAGATCTAATGGAACAACCTGGGCTATTGAACAATAAACAGTGAGTTAGGAAAGTTCATCTATCTATCTATCAACCATCATATATTCCATTTGTCACATGTATGACCATTATATCTCTATCTACCACCATTTATTCTGTCATGCCCATTGTCGATAGTATCTATCTATCCGTCTACTATCCCATCCATCCATCCATCCATCCATCCAAATATATCTATATTAATCATTTATTAATATATCTATCATGCAGTGAATTTCTCTTATCACTGGATCAATGGCTACATGAACGTCATGACATTCCTTTCATTAACAATGATCTAATATTTGCCACAGGGTCTGGTAGATATGGTATAGTTGGCGACATTCAACAGAATGTTCTAAATCCTTTACATTCTACTCGAACAAAACCACTTGAAGATACTCTATTAATTAGTATCGACAATCCAGTCTTTTCAGATAACAAATCGTAAACCTCCAAATCGAAACTAAAGAAGTTGATTATAATTTTTTTTTACAACCAAATATCACTTTAATAATTATTATATATTAATATTGAGAAAAGAAAAAAAAACCGGGACATCAACTATGATTTGAACTAACCACTAAGCCATCGGAGCTTCAGCAGAGTATTACATGTGTACATTAGCTTATCGGATGGTTATCACTGATAGTGACATGCAATCTCATAGTGTGTACAAGTACACCTAACTAGTGGCATATAGGGCTAATAGCATAGTGTATGGAGATTGTAATCTCTTCTATACAGTTAAATAAATTATCATATTATTATAAGAGATAGATATTGCAAAACTATGGAAAAAAGATCATATTAAAAAAATAAACCGCTCAAGTTTTCTGTCTGCCCGTCTGATGCTGGCTATGTGTTACTGGATAGAAGTTGTGACTTTTTGTTGCTCTCTGAGTCTCATCTTTCGATCACACTCACGTTTATATTTATCTAACTCCTGTGTATAGAATACAATGTGTGTATTAGTTACTGATCACATTCGCATTTAAATATATCTAACTCCTGTGTATAGAATACAATGTACACATCTTAGTGATACAATGGCCAACCATGAATACCAATTATGACTAATCTCCAGACCTCATCTTTTTGTAATCTCATTGAATCAATCATATATTCTTTATATTTGGTATCTTTTCGAGGATCTTCAGCTTCCAATGTGTCTTGAGATATCTGATTATTAAAAGATGATGATAATTACAATGTCATTGATGTACTCAACATGCGAAACAAGTTTTCAATGACACACTCAACATGCGAAACAAGTTTTCAATGACACACTCAACATGCGAAACAAGTTTTCAATGACACACTCAACATGCGAAACAAGTTTTCAATAAGATATCTTGCGAATTTTATTTAAAAATATAATTTATATACAATAACATTATATACAACAGAATACAATTCATGAGTTAATTATGAAATACAAAATATAATATTTAAAATATATAATATATATATATATATATATACATGATTAAACATTAGTTTTCTTTTGATATAGTCACATGTTCTGTTGATGACAGTCACATGTGCTGTTTACTAATCAACAGCTGGAACTTCTTGAGGTATGGTAGTCTCAGTATCCAAGGATGGTGTGACAGTCTCTGGGTCTGGGTCTGGGGATGGTGTGACAGTCTCCTCTTTTTTCTCTGAAGTGGTCTCAGAGTCTTTCTCTGGTTCATCTTTCTTCTCTTCTTTCTTCTCTTCTTTGTCAGTCCATTTCCAGCAACAATGAAATCCAGTTGGTCCATAAACAGTTTTTCGGACAACTTTAGGTTCCCAATTTCCAAATGAACGAATATAAAACCCTGGTGACAGTTCTACAAAGTCGTCCCAAATTGAGCTAGTGTTTTCAGAACTTTTTGATTCTTTGGTCGTCTTAGATTTCACTTCTGGTTCATCTGTTTCGGTTTTCTCCTCAGTGGACGGTTTATCAGAGGTTGGCTCTTTTGTTTGCTCCGACACTTTTCTCAATTTTTTAAGGAGTTCTTCCTTCTCTTTCAAAAGCTGACAGGTAGAACTACCACAGCCATTAAGATGAGAGAAGAGAGGTTTCCCTAGAGTTGGAGAAGTATCCAAAAGACTCTCAAATATCGAAAGAGGTTCAAAGAGAGAAAAAAGAGGACGGCTTGAATGCCTTGTACATGTAGGTTTAGATTTAGTATCTCTGACAACACGAGCAAGAACTCTCCAGGTACCTTCCGGAGGTATACCAGAGAGAGCTATATTGACTTCCTCATCTGAAGATACTGCAACAATATCACCATCCTCGTCTTTATAGTTCAGCCTCAGGTTAGCTGCTTCATCTTTGAGACCTGGGAAGAGACTGGCTATCCGATCTTGAATCTCTTTATACATAATATCTCCATCTCCAAGCTGTAGTCTACGAGTCTCTCCTCCAACTGTAACTTTGACAAATACCATCTTGAAATATCTTTTTAAGTTATGAAATTAAACTTTCTTAAGTTTGTGTTGATGAATGATGCCTTTCCCATCTTCTCTTATATACCTATCATGCTAGTATCCAGATTATTCTATGTGCTTATGCGTATACAACCAAAAGTGCAGTTCCAAAAGTGCAGTGTAGAGGAGATTTCTGCAAAATTCTAGACCATTCCAGCACTTCCTGTACAGTTCACTAATTACTACGCTATGAATATCATCACACGTGAAATATATACTATGAATATCATTAATTGTATTTACATTCCTAACATCATAGCAACATGTGGTTTCCTTTATCACCTACCTGAGGGAAGAATCCACAGTAAGCTTGTTTCCAAAGATCAAAGGGGCTCCTATTGGTAACACACATAAACACTTAAGAATGTCTCATTTGTGAAATATTTTAAACCATATACAGAAACACAACACAAACAACATCATATACATGTATGTATACGTCATCTATATCCTGGCCAAACTAAAGCCACATTGTATACTGTATCTATTTAACCAAAGCCAGACGATGTACTGTATCTATTTAACCAAAGCTACATGTGTACTGTATCTATTTAACCAAAGCCACACGGTACTGTATCTATTTAACCAAAGCAACACGTGTACTGTATCTATTTAACCAAAGCCAGACGATGTACTGTATCTATTTAACCAAAGCTACATGTGTACTGTATCTATTTAACCAAAGCTACATGTGTACTGTATCTATTTAACCAAAGCTACATGTGTACTGTATCTATTTAACCAAAGCTACATGTGTACTGTATCTATTTAACCAAAGCTACATGTGTACTGTATCTATTTAACCAAAGCTACATGTGTACTGTATCTATTTAACCAAAGCTACATGTGTACTGTATCTATTTAACCAAAGCTACATGTGTACTGTATCTATTTAACCAAAGCTACATGTGTACTGTATCTATTTAACCAAAGCTACATGTACATGTTTACTGTATCTATTTAACCAAAGCTACATGTGTACTGTATCTATTTAACCACCACCAATTTACAACAAGGCAATATTGTTTAATTATGACATATTTGTGCGATGCCATAAGTAAGTATACGTTACTGTGTTTTGGTTAAAGAACTAAATTGATACACAATTACACATTGTTTGAGTGAAATGGTGTATCTTGTAAATGAACATTCAAAGTGCCATCAGGATTAATTCTCTCTAGGTTCATACAGTATCACATTATAATAGTAAGTCACCATACAGTAAAGATATATAGTAATTACTCAGTAGTTTCATATTTCAAACTACAGTAGTTCAACAGTAGTAACAGTAATTGATGTACATGTAGATTGAACACCATAGTAGTGAGACAGTAATTACTATACTATACTGACAATAGAACTAAGATAATTACTGTTACTGTATGGTGACTTTTTATTGACATATACTGTACATGTCAATTGAACACCACAGTAGTGAGACAGTAATTACTATACTATACTGACAGTAGAACTAAGATAATTACTAGCTGTTACTGTACGGTGACTTTTTATTGACATATATAGTCATATACCACTAAGTGGATTCCTGGCCCTATCATATACTCATGTGGTCTACTCTGCCCAGTATTTTGAAGATTAACTATGAATATTTAATTAGTGGATGTTTTTCTGGTGAGAATGTACACAAAAGGTCGATCGTTATAAATCACCCAAACATCATTTTAGGCATATAATTACATTTTCAAATTTAATATCGTGTATTTTAAAGGAAGTGAGTAATTCATAGTTTACTTAACCACTCGCTCCCCCTGACCGACTATCATGATTTTATTACTATTCTGTTATACTAATAGTAACTCACTTGGCATTCAACTTCTCAAGATCACCTCCTGAAGATAGAGTAGGCACTCCTGTAAATAAAAATATTGTAATTATGAATTAATAGTGTTACATGGAATATTGTAATGTCATATTCATTGAGTATAACAACTTCTATTAATACATTTATAAAGATTGGATTACCCACCCATCCACCTACCCACCCACCCATCCATCATCCACCCATCCATCCATCCATCCATCCATCCATCCATCCATCCATTCATCTATCCATCCATACATCCACCCACCCACCCATCCATCCATCCACCCATCCATCCATCCATCCATCCATCCACCCATCCATCCATACTTTTACTAAACTTGCACTACAAAATCCTAAAAGTATCAACTGCAAGACTTTGTTGTTTATAGTAGTAGGTTATTATTATTTTGATATCATTTTCTCTGGTTATATATATACTCAATAATGAATGATTCATTACCAAATCCATAGTCTTATGAGTTAAAATTTTGGATTCTGTAGTACAAGTTTTAGTAAAAGTAACGTATAGAGGACTAACCTATTTGTCCTAACGCATCACTTCCTACTGGTACAATAATGGGCTTGTTATGATCCATGGATACTGTATGACTGTGTGTTCAAAATATACAACTACATGAATCAGATCAAACAGAGATAGACAGAGACAGACAGAGACACAGACACACATGAATACATACACAGACACAGACACACCTTATAGGTCCTTTGAAGGCAAAATGAGTGATCATCTGTTGAACTCGGCTGATTAGAGTATCGGATTTGTTACTATAATACTGGTGAATAAAATGTGTAGATAAATGAACAAATCCATAAATGGATAGAGGGATGAATGAATGGGTGGATGAATGAATGGGTGGATGAGTGAATGGATTGATATATGAATGAATGAATGGATGGATAGATAAATGAGTGGATGGATGTATAATGAGATGGACATATGGATGGATGCCTGCATAAATAGAGGGATAAATAGGTGAATGAATAATAGGATGGGTAGAGGTTGGATAGATAAGTAGATAGATAAATAGATACATACATAGATAGATACATAGATAGATAAATAGATAGATAGATACATAGATACATAGATAGATAGATAGATAGACAGATAGATAAATAGATAGACAGATAGATAGAAAACTAAAATACGTACTATTAATGATGCTCCATTAGTATGAGCTAAAAATCTCAAAGTCTTGCTAATTATTTTCTTCTTCTCAGGATCAAAGTTTTGAAATACATCATATTTAGAACCTATGATAACCACAGGAACCAAAAGTGGATTCAATAATTCTCTATCCTAAAATATGAGGTCAAAGGTCACTAATAAAATACGTGGAACAAAATATATTATTATACTCATACAGCAACTACACATCTAGGGGCATAAACTCCTAGATCAGAGAATCTAGGGCCATAGACCACTACATCCCTAACCTTCCCTCCCTCATCTGAGTGGTTAGTCTTAGCTTCCTAAAAGTGTTGAAACAGGGCTCAGGCTGTGGGTGGAAACCATTGTCTCATGAACCCTGTTGACACTGTGATATTACTATTGACGTGACCACTGTGGTCTAAGGTCAAACGTTCTCTCTTGAAGGTGATCTGTTTGACATAATATCCTCCCCCTGTCTAGCAGGAAGTTGATTCATTTTTTAAGAAATTCAATATGTAAAATTATTTGTGTGTGTACATGTGTACATGTATGTTTGTGTACACGTGTACATGTGTGTATACATGTATGTGTGTGTGTGTGTACATGTGTATATAAATACATGTAATATATGTGTGTGTACAAGTGTAAACATATATTTGTGTGTGTGTGTACATGTATATATATATGTGTGTGTGTGTACAAGTGTAAACATATATTTATATATGTGTGTGTGTGTGTGTGTGTACACATGTATGTGTGTGTACACATGTATGTATGTGTGTGTACACATGTGTGTGGTGTGTGGGTATTGTGTGTATACATGTACAGGGACAGTTTTAGAAAGGTTTCTGGAAACCCCCTTGAATCATGATAATTTTTCTAATTAAAGCACACTGTCACTACAGCTAGAGATGGCCAGACAGATACTATCATTATCTGGTATCAACTCCTGTACTCTACCACAACCACACAGTTTAGTCCTAAGTCTTTTTCTTTCACTTCTTTAATCCGTCATTTTAACAAGAATAATTAATTAGCTATATATGTACGAAACCCCTTCTCAAACTCCTCCCTCTCATGAATATGTAGATATTAACTAACAGGATGATCTTCACCATGACATTGCTTTGCTTGTAGCTTTAGAGTTTTGATTAATTCAGGATGACTGGATTGAAGACTTCTTAGAACTTCATTGAGTCTCTGACGAACCTACAAACAGTAATAAAATTCTAATATAATCTTGTAGGTGATGACCTCATTATCTTTACCTGCTTAAGAAGAATCTCGATGGTATCCCATAGCTGTTCCGGTTTAGACAGATCTATAACTATCACTATACTGACATGACTATAGCACGAGGGAGATAGATATTTAAATAAACTACAGTTACATTAACAGCTAATCTCAGTGTTATCATATAAAGCCTATCACAATTTAATAAACCACATTATACTATGGTACATACTAGTATAATGATAGTGTTAATACCCCCTTTCAAATAAAAGAGGTCACGAATATACCAAATTTGGCAATTATTATTGTATATAATTATGTGTTCATATTAAAAGGTCCTGAGTCCAGTTAGTTTCCAGAATTTCGTTTGTTTCTAATTCTCTCACGAATGTATATCATAATAACGCTTTGTATAAACTTTATGCATCAACCATGTATCTAATGCAGTATATGTATGTAAGTATTATCTATTAAGTAAAATAATTATTTTCTTTTGTCTGCTAAATTAGAAATAATATGGTAGTACTGATAGAACATGTATCCCATAAGTTGACATATCTACAGACCATGAAATAAGATACTACTGTTTACTAGGTTCATGATGACTAATTATACACTTAGCGGGGACATAAGCACATACAAGTGTTTAACACACGTAGTAATATGGGGATTGGTATATTTAAGTAATTGATTACTTTATAGTATCAGGTATAATTGGAACTTCAATTAGTTTGGATAGAAACGTCCCTCCTCCCAATTCCCATATATGAGAGATGTCTTTAGCCTGTAATATAATTAATTATTACATGTATTATTAATAGTATAATAATAGATGAATATTATAATATATCGAGACAGGGTTTTTGATATGTTTTGGGGCCAAAATGGCTCAATAATGGTTAGTGTGTGCACCATTGGGAAGACACAGTTAATGCTGTTAGTGACAATATAATCATAATTAATTGCACCATTGGCCCAAAGAGAGAACTGAGCAGTGCCAAGCTCTTTGGGTCAGTGGTACACCATAAGAGCTTATCAAAAACACTGTATCAAGATTACGATCATACTTGATCTCTCGTATACACTATACACCTATATGTATGTTAATAATTATTATGTTTAATAATTATAATAGAGATTACTTATTACAGATCACATGACCTACGGCCAATCAGATCTTTAAATTCTTATTGCAAAAACTACAAGCAAGCGACAGAACAGGTTGATTGATTACAGATCACATGACCTATGGCCAATCAGATCTTTAAATTTCTTATTGCAAAAACTACAAGCAAGCAACAGGACAGGTTGATTGATTACAGATCACATGACCTATGGCCAATCAGATCTAGTGATGTATTTTTAATTTCTTATTGCAAAAATTACAAGCAAGCGATAGGATAGGTTGAAATTACTATGTATATTACCCACCTACACACAACATTCATACCATAACTCAATACCCTATCAATGTTGTGGTTAATTATTGTAATTCTCTTACTAAGTCAGCTCCTCTGGATTTTCTCCCATACGTATATTCTAAACCAGTTGTGGATTTTGGCACTTCCTCGCGTTCAAGAAATCGTAATATTAATGTTGTTTTACCCTGTAAATCAACAATGAGCACTTTAAGATACATAATAGTAATATGAATGATTGAGTGTACGTACATGTAATGTCATACTCAATATATAATATGTTTGATAACATACTCAACTATATAGCTAAAGTCTGTTCACATTCATGATGAGCTCCAAATTAGGATGTGATTACTTTATAATTATGTACTATAATGTATAGTTTAATGTCATTAATACATGATTATACTGTAACTCAAGGATAGTTATATGAAAATGGTGAAGATTATTAGTCATTCCAAACTAAAATATCATGTTTAAGGTGAACATAAATGACCTTTAGTTAACTACTGAAACTTACTGCAGCACGACTACCCATAAAGAAGACATGTGATTCATTACCAGAAATCTTCTGTCGTGATCCTATTACAATTATAAGTAGTAAAGATACATAATTTGGCATACAAACTATGTATAATACAATTATCCAGAGTGGATATATTTGTCCAGTACAGGTCATGTTATCATTGATTCTAGGAACAAACCCCCTTGATTCCATGATCTAGAAGTGATAATCCTATTACATGTCATAATGGTACATACAAATGCAATAGCTTGGCATGCAAATCATGTTTATATTTGTCCAGTATTGGACACATTATACATATGAGTTTGATTCTAGGAACAAACCCCTTTGATTTCATGATCTAGGAGTGGTAATCCTATTACATGTCATAATGGTACATACAAATGCGATAGCTTGGCATACTAGCCAGGTATCGTATATATATATATCCATAGTGATCTATATTTGTCCAGTACCGGACACGTTATATTATGACTGTAATTCTAGGAAGTAGAAACCAGACAGTTTGCACACTGATGTAAACAGATACCTTTATCTGATTCTCTTCTAGTCTTTTCTTCTTGAGCAATACACCAAATATCTTTAAATCTGATGAGGGCATGGGCATTAATTGGAATAGCATTCTTTATAATTATAATCTATCATACTTACCTCGAGGTCATTCTTCTATTACAAAATTAAATAATTTTTATGTATGATAATTATATAATAATTATTACACACTGCTTCTACTTTACTTTACTTTTACTCTTCTTCAATACAATACTGCCCTTTTTAGCCACCCACGCCCACATTAAAACCGATTGTAATCGTAGGCGTGGCACCATTGCGAGGGCGAGGCTGTGTAATGTATGTGTTGGCAGAGGTGTGTATGTGTGATCTGTCTAGATCCCTTAGTAGTTGTGTCATCTCCTGTCAGCAGGTTACTGATTAGCGTGTCCTGCGGTGAGCTGTATAACTCTCTTTATAGTCCGCAGCGACTTGTTGGCACCTGGAGAGTGTTACTGCCGAGATCGACATTATTTTTAACCAAGATTCTTCCAGGAAGTTCAGAAAGTCTTTAGCTACCAACTGGTGATTTATACGCCATACTGATCTGCTATTTGCAGCAATTCTGTTAAAACTAAATCAAGAAAGAACGATTAGGAACTCATCGCTATGAGTCATTCATCGCAAACCTCCTCTAGTAAGCACCGTAAACGTGCTACGATGTCGCTCCAGGTTCATCCAACACTGGGGGTGCCTTTCACAATGACATGTTCTCCTAATGTCAATATTGACAAATTCAAAGAAGACATCAGTGATCGAATTGGAATATCACCTAGAAAGATGGCTCTACTTCATCAATCACAGTAAGCTGTCTGTCAGTCTATATGTATGTATGTGTGTATGTATGTATGTATGGATATATGTATTTAGTTCTCATAGATTCAACTAATCACTTCATCTTTTATAACTTATTTCCACATGTATTGTTGTGTTAAAATGTTTTATTAAGTTGATAGAAGATCCACATAATATGTACAAGTAGTATGTATGATTGTCGTAGCTCAGTGGTCAGTGATGGCTAGAACCATTGGCCTGATTCCCCTCAGCTAGTAGCCCTGATTCCCAGCGACTATCAGCTTTTCAATAATAACAGAATCAGCTTATCCATTTCCTTATCTATAGCATAGCCATAAAGTTGCTGCTATGCTTGTAGGAGTGTGATGCTGTGATAATACCCTGGTTACAACCTGCCTAGATTACTGAGAGATAACTTAGTATACTGGTGTTGTATTGGAAATTAGAGTATAGTGAAATAGATCTGTCCTAAAATAACTCCCATATGTGTAGTGTATATTAAACATTCTAACCAAACTATGTATGTACTTGTGTACTAATCAAGGTTTGTGTAGGATGCTATTCAACTATAAACACATCAATATCTAATAACCTGTTGTGTATGATATATAGTGATTCTTGCACATATCCTTTTTAGTGTTTAGCTTAGTAATACAATGTTATTGGCATGCTTTGATAGCCAAACTATGTATCGTAGTAATACATATACATACATATGCTATGTCATATATTCTCTTCTTGTGGAATGTTTCATGTTTTTGTGGTCGTATAATTTTCCCACTAGTTAATTAATAGTTAATTAATAGTTATTACACAGATTATAAACCATGAAGCTTGAGCTTGCATACTGCCACTACGAAGCAAAGGTGTTATGTAATAACCAACAATAGAAGTTATTTGACCTTGAAAATATCATTGTTAACATGTTGTGGACTATATATATATATGTGTATTATAGATACACTTAACGTAGTCAATTATCTTGACATTGTGTTTTGGTGTGTAGTTGGGCGGACTGCATTATTGAAGCCAAACTTAAATGGATTTGAATAGTAGTGTTTAAGACACTTTGTGTTATCAAATTGGCTGTGAAGTTATTCATCTGTGTTTTGATTTACTCGTCAATCCACATCCACATAACCTATTCATTCACCAGTTCATCCATCAATCCATCCATCCATCAATCCATCCATCCATCCATCCATCCAGTCCATCTATCCATCAATCCATCAGTCATTCATCCATCCAATCCATCCATCCAGTCCATCTATCCATCCATCCATCAGTCATTCATCCATCCATTTAGTCCATCCATCCAGTCCATCCATTCATCATCCATTATTCATCCATCCATTCATCAATCCTTCCATTCACATTCATTGAACTGTCTCTTTCTAGTTCTCGTAGCCTCAATGCTGTATTGTTTACTTTTCAATTCTCATTAGACAAATAAAAAACATATTGTAATGTTGTATACACATAAAACCACATTTTATTACACATCAGAGCTATGGGGAAACACAATATCATGAATATTACAAGTTTACTATACTTTATCTTTAAATGACTCTAAGAGTGTAACTAAGTATGTTGAGATCTGCAAGGAATATGATAGCCTTGTGTGTGTATAAATATATACAATAGAGAATGAGGTTTTCATTGTGTATCAGAAATCACTTTCAGATCACAAAATATACAACACACTTTTTAGTGTATTTTAGCAATTTTAATATATTTTATAAATGAACTTGTAAAATTGTATTTTGTGTGTTTGTGGGTGTAGAGTGCAGTGTTTAATAGTAGTATATACAGACTTTGTGGTCATTCCTGTTGATTGTCCTGTGTGGTCCCTTGTAGTGTTAGGTATAGACTAGAACTCTTTTCTGGTAATTGTACTTTGATGTGATTTTCCTTTGTCATAAAATGAAGTGTGATATGTGTATTATATGTAGCATGATCTATGTATGTACATGTATGTATGTAGCTATGTATGTATGTCTGTATGTATGTATGTATATATCTATGTACATGTACATGTATGTACATTATGTATGTATGTAAGTATGTATGTATGTATGTATGTACAGTGTATGTATGTATGTATGTAAGTATGTATGTATGTATGTATGTAAGTATGTATGTATGTATGTATGTATGTACAGTGTATGTATGTAAGTATGTATGTATGTATGTATGTATGTATGTACAGTGTATGTATGTATGTATGTATGTATGTAAGTATGTATGTATGTACATGAATGAATTTAAGTACACATAAATTACACATATTATTATACAATGTATTTATACTCTATCTATCTATCTATCTATCTATCTATCTATCTATCTATCTATCTATCTATCTATCTATAATCTATGTATTTATCTACATGTATATACACTGTATGTATGTACATATATATGTATATGTACATGTATGTGCATACGTACATACATGTACATACATACTGTGGTCAGATCAGATTATGAAACAAAAAGTCATAATATAGTTCAGACCACACTATGTACATGTACATGTACACATCACATGTACATGTACACATACATGTACATGTACACATCACCAGTACATGTACACATCACATAGTTATTGCCATAAACTGTGACTGATACAGGCAATGGAATGTTAGCAAATTAATTTTTGATGATAGTTACTAAATTATGTTCACACACAAATTGATACATGTACATATACATGCCTACATAAATTGTGTTGAAAATACATACATGTACATGTTGTAAATATTTGTGTATGTACACGTAATACTGGTAGTATACTGGTATTAAACTGTAAGTATACTGATAGCATACTGGTAGTATACTATTTAGTACTATTAGTAATATTATAGATTAGGAAATTTTCAGGGTACTATTAGTATACTGATTGCATACTAGTACATGTAGTATACTATTTAGTACTATTAGTAATGTTGTAGATTAGGAAATTTTTAGAGTAATAAAATTCATTTTCATGCATTTTAATTTCGTGGACCACATTAGTTCTGTTTAAAAATAGTGAAATATTGAAATTTCAAAGTGATTCAATGTTCATGAATGGAAGCATAAAAATCTGTATTTAATAACCAATCCGCAGTACACAATATACTTTTAGTATACTGTTAGTATACTATGCAGTACTAGTATACTATTAGTATATTGTTAATTAACACTAGTATACTGTTCAGTAATATTTAGTTTTATTTGTTGTTTATTAACCTCTTTTCCTGTGGGTTAAATTATGTTATGGTTAGTTGGAGCTAATATCAAAGCTTTGAGTATATATTCATACTATAAATGTAATTGATATGTTATGTAATGTGTGCGTATATCTCTATGTATGTAGTTATGTATGTATGTATGTATGTACATGTATGTATGTATGTATGTATGTATGTATGTATGTATGTATGTACATGTATGTATGTATGTATGTATGTATGTATGTATGTACATGTATGTATGTATGTATGTATGTATGTACTATGTATGTATGTATGTATGTATGTATGTATGTATGTATGTACTATGTATGTACTATGTATGTATGTATGTATGTATGTATGTACATGTATGTATGTATGTATGTATGTATGTATGTATGTACATGTATGTATGTATGTATGTATGTATGTACTATGTATGTATGTATGTATGTATGTATGTATGTATGTATGTATGTATGTACTATGTATGTATGTATGTATGTATGTACTAGGTATGTACTATGTATGTACATGTATGTATGTATGTATGTATGTATGTATGTATGTATGTATGTATGTACCTGTGTTTGTCTCCATCTGTCTGTATATTTAATATTATAATAATATTATGAATATGTTATGAGTGTGTTGTGTGTCTAATTACTGATTGTGTGTGGTTGTCTATACTGTGTATATACTTATGTCTGTACTATACCTATTTTACATCCTCTTGTTAAACCAAGTCCAATCTCTCACACAACATATTCTGAGAATGTATACAATTTACGATATAGTACATTCATCACAGTGTACTTACGATATAGTACATTCATCACAGTGTACTTACGATATAGTACATTCATCACAGTGTACTTACAATATAGTACATTCATCACAGTGTACTTACATTCATCACAGTGTACTTACAATATAGTACATTCATCACAGTGTACTTACGATATAGTACATTCATCACAGTGTATTTAGAAGTGATCACACGTATATAAATAATTTAGTGTACTTTCTCACAAACTGCAATCCTAAATTGAATAATAATTTGTACAATAAATAATTTAAGAGGAAGTAAGGAAAGAAATTGAAATTTTCCAGTCTAATATTTTAATTGGTTGTGTTTTTAGGCACATGTAATTAAATAAAAACAGGTTTTAGTCATAATACCTGTATTGTTCAGTTCTTGGAATTTAAGTTTTGTGTTTAAAATGATTAATATTCCGAAGTTGTCAAGTAGAGTTCTCACAAGGCTTAGGATGCTGTATATTACTATTACCCTTCTTAGCCAGGGGTGTGGAAACATTGAGCCAACTGCCGGACATTTTGGCCTATTTTCATCACTCTTGTCCTGCTCCCCATATACTTTGTATACAGCTCAGTTTCAATTTACCGGACATTCACTAGATTTATCAGACAATGTCCTGTATGGCTGGATGTTTACATACCAGTGTTCTTAGCTCACCATTCATTTGAAAAACCTAACTAGCAACAATTCTATTATAATGAATATAATTAATGATTATCATGTGTACTACAGCTGCAAGTGGGTGTGGCTATGATAATTTCTTCTATTTGAAAATCTTTACATAATTATATTAGGACAATACTAAATTTGATTAGCTTCCTATACTATATTGGTATAGTAGAGATTTTAAAATAAATGTTTATTATTGTTATCAGTTCATGTTCATATCCACACCCACTTATACATACTAAATATCTCAATTAGTGTTTCCTTCATTGTGTACATGTATATACATGTATTTTTAGTTGTGGTTAAGATAGTACACTCCTACTCCGAGTACATGTAGATAAATTTATTAATATATATGATTAACAGCATTACTATACTTGTGGTCATGTTCTTCTCAGGGGTAAATCTTCAATGTGGCATTCCTGTTTTAAAAACATAATTTTTGATCACAATGGCTTTTAAAAATGTGTTGTATCTAATATTCCATTGTGAAGTGTTAATCTTTTGTAATGGCTAAGCCATCTGAACTGGAAATGATTGAAATGTCGAAATTTTGGAACATTTACTAATAATCCATTCACTGATTTATAATCAAAATTGAGAATAATGAAGACAAATTTATAGCTCACACATGATGAAAATTTTCAAAATTGATAATTTACAAGTCTCATCGGTTAAGAATTATATATAAATACTAACCCCAAACTCCACTACATTTTGATACACTCCACTTTGTAATTCCCCCATGCAGTATACTGTGCAAGGGGTTCAGCGATTGGTTGTGTCCATCTGTCAGTCAGTCTGTCATGCAAAAAAATTGGAATAGATACTTTAGAATACTTTAAACACATCTTCTAAACACATCAGTCAGCTTGAAAATAGTCATATAAGAACGTATGCATATCTTGCAGAAACTAATGCAGTTCACAGTATTTGCAATTCCTGGGTTTCTTATTATCAGTTTAGAAAAGTCCACCATTTTTCACTCCGGTCAGTCATGCCCTTCATGGTAATAATCATAACACGTGTATGGAACTAATCATGATGATTTACCTACTATATAATAACATGTATATATGTATAATCTTTACTTAGTATAATGTCCATATTTGAAATGCTGGTACACACATGTTTATACATGCTTTTCAGAAGTCTTTACTCAACATGGTAATATTGCATTCTTCTCTAAGCAGCCTTGAATCATAGGAATTCCAAGTAGCTGTTATTGGATCTAACTATAGTACTCCTTGAGACTTTTGTTTAGACCAATTTTTACCACAACAGGAAGCTGTGTGGTAACTAATTGTTTTACTAAATCTTTCTAACTCATGTAAATATTTTATTTACTGCTCATTTGGCACTTGACCACAACAGGAAGCTGTGTGGTATATAGCTAATTCATTTAAACATTTTTGATAGCATCCACAGTTTCCTAATGACAGATGACTTATATTGCCGAAACTGAAAATATATGACATATCTTTCACCTCCGCGATTGCATATTTCTTGTGTTACCATGACGTTGTCATCTCAAATGATGTCATATGATAACTTATAAGCCACATTGTATACCAACTAGGGAATCTTTGTGTTTTAATGTGATATTTAGATTATTAACCACGACAGCAACAAGACTTGTAAACATGTCACACATGAGAGATTATGTATTATACATAATTATATATCTCATTATATATTCATTAACCACAAGAACAAGACTTAGGATATTACTCTATTGTATCTCATTATATATTCATTAACCACAAGAACAAGACTTATATTAATAGGATATTACTCTATTGTATCTCATTAAATATTCATTAACCACAAGAACAAGACTTATATTAATAGGATATTACTCTATTGTATCTCATTATATATTCATTAACCACAAGAACAAGACTTATATTAATAGGATATTACTCTATTGTATCTCATTAAATATTCATTAACCACAAGAACAAGACTTATATTAATAGGATATTACTCTATTGTATCTCATTATATATTCATTAACCACAAGAACAAGACTTATGGATACTATCTCATTATATATATTCATTAATCACAAGAACAAGACTTATGGAATAGGATATTACTCTATTGTATCTCATTAAATATTCATTAACCACAAGAACAAGACTTATATTAATAGGATATTACTCTATTGTATCTCATTATATATTCATTAACCACAAGAACAAGACTTATGGATACTATCTCATTATATATATTCATTAATCACAAGAACAAGACTTATGGATACTATCTCATTATATATTCATTAGTCACAATATGTGTAATGATAAACTTTTATATTTCTTTTTCTCTAACAGGGAACTAAAATCAGGTACTCTCAGTGAAAATGGAGTCCAAAATGGCGGAGAAATTAGACTAATACCTTCACTAGAGTCAGGTGTAAATGTGAGCTCACGAAAATAATAACAATGATATAATTTATCCATAGAGACCTTGTTTGATAAATTTTCTCTCTTTCCTACACATATCTCACTCTGTCTGTCTCTCTTTCTCCATTCAGACTGCAACAAGTATGGACCCTGTAGCAATGATGAAACATAGCATGAGTGGAATATCAGATCAACAGGTATGTACATGTATATATGAGATTACAATAAAAACGGGTTGTTGATATAGCTACACCATTGATATACTTATGTGTACATGTACATGTGTGTGTACATACATGTACATATGTGTGTGTGTGTCTTGATATACATTTGTGTCAGTGTGTATGTGTGCGTGTTGGTGTGGATGAATTTGTGTTAGTATAACATACATATACATTGTATATACACATGTATATATATATATGTGTACATGTATGTCATAACTGTGTGTGTTTGCAAGCAATCAAACATATGTCAAACAATTATTGTCAGATCGAGATAGCTGTAAACAGAATAGTGCCGTGTGCAGCAGTTAATTATAGGTGTGTATGTGTCTATGGGAAATCAAGCATGATATACAATCATGCTGAGATGTTGGGAAAGACTTACCCATATTTACTCAGCTGTAAGGATATTGTCATACTTGGTTGGCCCTCTATGTTGTTTTAGTTAATTATTATACTAACTAAAACATTTTGTTATGCTTGTGAAATAAAAACTAGACTGCACTTTCTCTGTAAATGTACAATACTATACTAAATAAACCACACGTGCTCCTGTATGCACATGTACATGTACTATACAGCATGTGTATGTACATGTACTATACAGCACTGTATACATGTTGTGTGTATGTACATGTACATGTACTATACAGCACTGTATACATGTTGTGTGTATGCACATGTACATGTACTGTACAGCACTGTATACATGTTGTGTGTATGTACATGTACATGTACTATACAGCACTGTATACATGTTGTGTGTATGTACATGTACTATACAGCACTGTATACATGTTGTGTGTATGTACATGTACTATACAGCACTGTATACATGTTGTGTGTATGTACATGTACATGTACTATACAGCACTGTATACATGTTGTGTGTATGCACATGTACTAAACAGTACTGTATACATGTTGTGTGTATGTACATGTACATGTACTATACAGCACTGTATACATGTTGTGTGTATGCACATGTACATGTACTGTACAGCACTATATACATGTTGTGTGTATGCACATGTACATGTACATGTACTGTACAGCACTATATACAATGTACATGTTGTGTGTATGTACATGTACATGTACTGTACAGTACTATATACATGTTGTGTGTATGCACATGTACATGTACTAAACAGTACTATATAAGTATATATATGTACATGTACAGTACATGCTAATGTTATGTTGTGTATAATTGTCAACTGCACTAGATTGTGTGTACATGTACATGTACAGTACATGTACAGTACATGTACTAAAATAGCACTTATATATTGTGTTTGTGGTGAAACATGTAGGTGTACATTATTGATCTTCCCTTTCCTTTGACCTATCTCTGCCATGTTAGATGTCAACATAATCACAAACTAACAGGAAACCAGTTTGTGTAATCCATATACATATAAATTACCCCTTGTCATCCACTTGCACATATAGTTCATTTGGAAGACTTCACTTAAAATTCTGTTAATAAAATCAATTAGTTTTTAGATATTCCTTTGAAGTGGCTTTGGTTCTCGTGTTTGTTTTACTTTCCGTAATAGTATATGAGATCAGTATTAGTAGTATAGACATGCGTCTTATCGTAATTACACAAATATTTGTATATTACATGTACATAACTTAATTACCTCTTCCTCTATCTTGTCTCTTCCTCTCTCTCTCTCTCTCTGTCTGTCTTCCTATCTATCTATCTATCTCTTTCAAATAGATTGATGACTTCTTAGCGGGCAAATCACCTTTATCTGTTGCAATCAGACTCGGTGAATCGGTAGTTGTAGTGAATCTAAATAGAGCAAAAGTAGAAGAAGTAGAAGTGGAACCACCTCCAAAGAAATACTCTGTGTTAGGGGCTGGAACTGATTCTAGTCGGACTGGTTCCCATTCTAGTAGTCTCACTGGATCAAGCACAAGTGGTATAAATGCCTCGTCATTGAACACTAACCCACACTGGAGTTCATCTGCTGCATGTACTGCTTCAACAAGCTCTGTAACCACACCCTCTTGTACTGTACCTGTACGTAGTGTCATCCCAGCTGGTACCCCTGCACCCTCGGCTGATGGTGGCTCCCCTACAACACATCTTGATAACACCATTGATCATCAACATGATTTATTAATAAGAGAGTCTTCAACTTTACCAACTAATCGAAGAAGACCTAGAGATAATATAGATTCACCATCGACCTCTTCCTTACCTTCTCCATCCATTTCATCTCATATTTCATCACCCACTAGCACACTATCTTCCTCTCCATCGTCCTCGTCCTCTCTCCCTCCCTCTCCTCTAACTATTAATCCTTGTTCCTCTCGTCCAATGAAGAAAGCTGTGCGAAAAATGTCTGCTAAAAGTTCCAAACCTGCAAAAGTCCAATTGAGCCACACAGAATGGGAAGAACTAAAAAGATTAAAAGAAATACCGTCTTCTCAAAATGGAGTTAGTATGAAGAGGAAAGCAGTGATGGAAGCCATTGGTGAGATTCTTAAAAAGATGTATGCTCAGAGAGCCAGAGGTAAAGTACCTGGCACCTTTAAAGGTCGTTTCTCTTCAGAATTTACATGTGACAATGATATGCAAGAGATAATACATTCAAAGACAACTATGACTAGCTATGGAGATCCTGATGTAATGGGTCATCACTCAAGAAGAAAAGCAGGAGACCATTTGTGTTCTGGATCGTCACAGTTTTCTAGAATCCAGTTTGAGGAAAATGAAGTTTTAAAGAACAAGGTAGCTTTATTAAAATGGAAGATGCAGCAACAAAGAGCGATAAGAAAATTAAAAAGAGAAAGGGTTGATAAACCATCCCCTTGTGGGTGGATGGAGGCAATAGATTTTGATCTTGAAGCTCCACCTCCAAAGATGCGTAAGAAAACTGGTTTTTGTGGTATGAAAAGTGGTTTTCTTTTGAGTGACTAATAAATCATGATTTTTTTCATGGCAGTCGTGCTACATTTACTATACTTGTGTGTTTGTAAGTTTGTTCTCAAAAATATTTGTTTTAGCCTGCTTAGTTTTTCCATTAATGCACTCTTTACTCTGTACAGTCCCATTCCCAGATGCCTATGCTTTTTGTACATAGCATGGGAATGAGACTGATCTCTGTTCATTTTTTGTTCTTATTTGCTTCTAATAACTATCATAATTAATTTATTAATTTTTATACATAAATTTATTATATTTAGAAATAATGTTTATCATTGTGTGTTATAACTGTAGTTTCTCTCTTTATATATATATATTTGCACTTTTATGTATTTATGTATGTATGTATGTATGTATGTATGTATGTATTTATGTATGTATGTATGTATGTATGTATGTATGTATTTATGTATGTATGTACGTATGTAAGAGTTTCGAAAAGACTACTGATAAGATAATAGAGATAATTATGATGAAAGATCCTATACACGGGATAATAATGTACAGAGATCCTATACACAGGATAATAATGTACAGATCCTATAATAATGTACAGAGATCCTATACACAGGATAATAATGTACAGAGATCCTACACAGGATAATAATGTACAGAGATCCTACACAGGATAATAATGTACAGATCCTATACACAGGATAATAATGTACAGAGATCCTATACACACACACAGAGGTATTTCTATGTATATACACATGTAAGTACATTTCACTGATGATGTAATGTCATGTGTAATGTCATGTGACATACTTTGTGTCACAGCTGATTGTCTTTCATGTTTCATGATATTACATTGTCTAATTATGTACGTAACAAAGCTGTGTAACATATAGATGGGTTGTTGGCTATGCAACTGCAAATATTGATGTAATTATAATATCATTATCATACTCTAGTTGCCTAGGAGACTAATTATATGAGTCTGGAATGTCTGCAATGATGCTCTTTTTAATGATTATCACAAAATAACACAAAATTTTGTTTTTTGTTGATTGTCAGAATTCTTATGAGTCTTCTTTCGCTGAAAAGAAGAGTTCACATTTTTATCATTTACAACTTCTTTATCAATTGTCATTTCTTCTTTTGTGGTTTCCTGTTGAGTCAGTCTTCGATAGAGAAAGATTCGGTAAGCTCCTGCAATAGATGTTCTTGGCTCACCAACTAGCTTATCATAATTAAAAGTTGGAATGCCTAGCTCGTCCATCCATTGAAGGACCTGCGGATCAAGAGTTTTCCCAGAATGCAACGAGTTATCAAACCTTTTAGATTCACTTTCAGGAATAAAGACATCTTTGTCAACAGCTGTGTCATTAGTAATAATCCACTCACTATTAAAAACATATATCATGTTATATCGTTCTAGAGGTTTGAATTGCAACATTCCTTTTATAAGTTCTTTCCACGGGTTTGATAAATTGTTAGGCATATGATATACGCCTTCTAGAATCTTCTGTTTCAGTTCGTGCACAGAATTTCCTCGGAACGGCATATTCCCAGTTGCCATGAAGTATAGCATTACACCCATAGCCCATATATCAACACATGAACCCAGGTAATGCTCATCTCGAAACAGTTCAGGAGCTGCGTAAGCTGGTGAACCACAAAATGTATCTAACAGTGTTTTAGATGAAGCTAGTGTACTGAAACCAAAATCACCAACTTTGATGAGGTTTTCATTAGCAAAGAAGACATTCTCTGCTTTCAAGTCCCTATGAATCACTCCAGTTTTATGCTGAAAGAGAAATTAGAGTGCAAAATGTGAATCTAGATGGTTGATGATTATCATACATACACACAGCTTGAGTGCCATGTATATACTAGTACTATCATACTAATATATACATACATACATACAGCTTGGTTGTCTATGCATATACTAATATATACATACATGCATACAGCTTAGTTGTCTATGCATATACTAATATATACATACATACATACAGCTTAGTTGTCTATGCATATACTAATATATACATACATACATACAGCTTGGTTGTCTATGCATATACTAATATATACATACATACACACAGCTTTGTTGTCCATGCATATACTAATATATACATACATGCATACAGCTTGGTTGTCTATGCATATACTAATATATACATACATGCATACAGTTTGGTTGTCTATGCATATACTAATATATACATACATGCATACAGCTTGGTTGTCCATGCATATACTAATATATACATACATGCATACAGCTTGGTTGTCTATGCATATACTAATATATACATACATGCATACAGCTTAGTTGTCTATGCATATACTAATATATACATACATACATACAGCTTGGTTGTCTATGCATATACTAATATATACATACATGCATACAGCTTTGTTGCCATGCATATACTATACATGCATACAGCTTGGTTGTCCATGCATATACTAATATATACATACATGCATACAGCTTGGTTGTCATGCTATACATACATACAGGGTTTAGTTATAGTTAACTAAGACAACACCATTACTTACCATATAGTCAATAGCAGATGCCAATTGAATGAAAATCTTTTTTGCATAGCTTTCATTAAAAGGGCCATCTTTATTAATCTTATCTTCAATGCTGCCCTCGGATGCACACTCCATGATAAGATACAGCCGAGGGTATGTCTCTATTACCTCAAACAGATGAACTATGTTAGGATGACATAAGCGCTCCATGCAGGTAATTTCACGGGAAAGAATTTTTCTTGCATCTTCGTCTAACTTTGTTTTATCAATCACTTTTATTGCCACACGCTCTGAAAATGAAGAAGAGATTTAAAACACTATATTACACACTTCATCCATAAATGTTTGTCACAAGTTACATAAATCATTTTCCAATGACAGACACATTGTAACAAACAAGGAGGCTATTCCCAGTTTATACCAAAAACTCATATACTCATTGATATTGATATTTAGGACATCAAAGCATGTCAAAGATTCTTTATATCCAGAGATATTGCTGAGGGCACTACTAATCAAATATGATTATCTATCAATAAGCCAACACATTGATACTAAAAGAAGCTATCAATGTGATTACAATGATTCGTATTTATATTTCCAGGTGTGGAGCTGAACTAGTCTAAAATTCTGCAACACATTCTAACAACAGAACAATTTCTTGCACAGCATACTGCATTGCAAAAACTGTAGAGAGTAAATTGAGTAATTACTCAGTTGACGATGCACTCATGTATAATATTTTGCAGCTGATAGCCTCTAAATGGATTACCATTAGTTAATAAATGGATTCCTAGTTTCACTTTGGCAAATGTTCCTGCACCCAATTGAGTTTTTATACGATATAATCCAATTCTTCTTCCTAGAGCAATATCTTGCTGAAGTTTAGGATCATCTTCTTTGGTTAATCTCTCAAACAAAGATTTCCTTCTTGAGCCACCTCCTCCACCTCCAGATGCCATGATTTTATGTTTCTGCTCAGTGCTATAACGACCATGCAGACATACCTGTAGACAGTTGACGCCCCCCCCCCCTCTATTGTGTTATGTGGTTGCTGTGGTTGCTATGGTTACAAGAGACTACCTCTACCACGTGGAAATACAATGGCTGATGCTAGAACTATAGATTCTAGAT